>APFE030234488.1:21494-46936 GCA_000404065.3 Pinus taeda | reverse complement strand
ACCTCCAAGATGCCCTATTATGCCACCTCGGTCACCTCTGTGTTCCTTCAAGCGAGCGTGCCAAGATGATTTGGGAAGCACACTACAGTCGGGCTGCTGGGCATTCGGGGTCGAGAAAACAGTGGCAGTACTGCAAAATTATTTCTATTGGCCGAATCTTCGACAGGATGTTGGGAAGTACATCCGATCATGTACTGCCTGTGCCATTGCCAAACCGACCATTAAGAAGCAAGGCCTCTATATCCCGTTGCCTACCCCTAGCCAACCTTGGGAATCCATCTCCATGGATTACATGTCAGGCCTTCCTCCCACTAAGCATGGAAATGACTGTGTTTTTGTGGTCGTCGGCAGGTTCTCAAAGATGGCCATTATGATGGCCTGCAAGAAGAATATCACCGCAGAAGCCACTGCTAAACTCTTCTTCGAACGAGTGTGGGTGCACTTTGGGATCCCACAGTTTATCATCTCAGATCGGGACAGTCGGTTTCTCAGCACATTTTGGTCCAATCTCTGGTCAATGCTGGACACCAAACTCACGAAGTCCACAGCCTTCCATCCTCAAACTGATGGCCAGACAAAGGTTGTCAATGGGATGATTGTGCACATTCTGCGCATGTATAACTCAAAGCATCCACGCACATGGGACGAGAGCCTCCCCTATGTTCAGCACAGTTACAACTGAGCTCTTCACAGCTCCACTGGCCATAGCCCTTTTCAGGTGGGTTTGGGATTCCAGCCACGATGCCCCATTGATGTGGCCATGCCACTTGTAGCTACTCACATGAATTCAGCTCATGTCCAGTCCGAAACAGATAAGGCCACCAGCTTCATTGAGCGCATCCAACATATTCGCCAGCAGGTCCATGACATCCTTGAGAAATCAAATGCCAAGTACAAGCAGCGACATGATCAACATCGGGTGCCACACAAGTTTCAGGTGGGCGACAAAGTCTGGTTGCATTTGCAAAAGGAACGCCTTACTGGAGCCTATCGGAAATTAAGACCACTCCGATACGGTCCTTACACCATTACTAAGGCTATGGGAGACAATGCATTTGAGCTCAGCATTCCCCCATTCCTTGGCCTGCACCCAGTGTTCAATGTGGACCGCCTTCGGCCATACTTTCCACCATTGCTAGACACATCCGACATTGCAAAACAGCTCCAACCCACAGAATTAAATCCAGATTGCATGGAACAAGCTGCAACTGATCGGATCATGGACACACAGATCAAGAACACTCGCCAACAGAATATCCAACTGTACCGAGTTTTCAAAGCAAGCCAACTCCTTCAGCAGGGCAAGTGGTTCACCAGGGAACTGGTTCAGCAGAAGTTTCCTCATCTCATGGGGGAGCTCAACGTAATGGGGACCATTGCTTCCTAAGGGGGGAGGAATGATCCAGGTGGATATTGGTGGCCACCTGCCAAGTCCACCTGGACCGCCACCATTGTCTTTCTTAGCATTTTCAATTTCCTTAATTGTAGCACAACTTACTATTTTTAGCAGTTTTTTGGGTCCTGAACTTCCGGAGCCGTTTTGAGGCCCTAAACGACGTTTTTTGGGGAATCCGGGGGAAACATGGGTCCATATTTTGCCTGTTCCAACAATGATAGTGCTCGAATATATCTTTCTAATGAGCTATTGTACGCGTCAAACGGAGATCATATGCTAAAGTTACGACCCCGGGAAGTTGATGTACCAACTTACCCCCAAACGGGGCCCACAGTTTGGCGTTTCATCTCCTAGGGTTAGGTTTTGGAATGTTAAGGGTTTTTCATTGTTCTCAACAATAAATAGGCCTTCGAGCCTCATTGTAACACAGTTCAGAGGCATGTAGCCATCACATCTCTTCTCAGAGATAAGCTACCATCGCCCTAGCTAGTTTATTTCCATTTCTGATTGTAAGCATGTTTCAGTATTTTCCATTAATGAAATGAAGTATTATTTCCGCTGCATCTTTGTGTATATGGTTATCTCTGTAATTTGTTTCATTCCTGTTTAAATCTAGATCAAAAACTGAAAACGAAAGCAAAAACTGAAAATGAAAGCCTAGCTACTCTATACTAATTATAATTTAAAAGTTAGTTATGTGTAATTAAACTTCCAATGAAGCCACTCACGTAGTAGTAATAACAATATATTCAGTAGCAATTTTTCAAATGAAAAATGAAAATATTCAAGAGTGAATGAGTCTAGTCGCTGTATCCGCAAATCAACTAAATAAAAATAAAAAGACGAATGTAATCGAGTACTTACCTAGAACCATTGTTCGATAAGGCTTCGATAGGCACAATTTCTCTCACTTAGATCATGTTGTAACTCCTCTTCTTCTTCCCTAATCTCCAGTTCGAATGATTGTTCGCCATCAGATATGCAGGATTCTTCAGATGTTGAATCTTCGTTTATTTCTTGGGGAGTAGTTGAACCTTTAATTCTTGTCAAGATCTCCTTTTCCAAGGAAGAGGAGATCCTGACTTCTGCTAGGATCTGAGTGAGTAGTTCCAAGCTGAAAATCATTGTAAAACCATGTTGAAAAACAAATTCTTACTGCACCCAAAACTTAAATCTAAAAAGCTTAAATGAAAATAAACTACTTGCCTAAATAAAAGCACTCATGCTGAAACAGATAAAAAAAAAGGCACTCTTCACAGTTGCGAAAGTCAAACACACTTGCAGAAATTGAAATTCACACTTGCAGAATTTGAAAATCACACTTGCAGGAATTGAAATTCACACTTTGCATAAATGTAAACACACCCTACATGCCTTGACCCATATGAGGCCGAGCCCATTACAGTATCTCGAATGATGCGTAGGCTCTTCCCCACGTCTTACCACCCTGACACCTCGGAGTTAGGAACATGTCTAAACACACTTGCATGAAAAAACAAACTAAACTTCAATCCATCGTGCCTCCCTCGCAACGACGCCAAAATGTTGGGTGAAAATATTGTCGTTTAATTTTGTTGTAGTATTTGCCCAACTATTTAATTTGTTAACCCGAGGTTCATAGGCTTACGAAGCACATGCACCATATATGTAGGACTGAAGTGGAACTAATCTAATCTAAATGACTGAAATCAAATTAATCTAGAAAAGCATTGAAACACTAACTATGAAAGTAGGAAATTTCATAAGGGAAAAGAAATGCAACATGTGAAGAGTTGAATGACAAACAACATATGTGAGCTCACAACAATAAAGCTATCTCAAATTACATTACAAGAATCAAATGACAAACCATGAAAGTGTAACAATAAAAGAATATGAATCAAAGCTAAGAATCCCCTTCTCCAAATTACAAGACTATCTCTCAGAACTCAAAAACTAATGAAATGAAGAGGGAGCACTCTCTTATATACATGAAGAAGATAACCATCTCATAATGACAGATCCACTATTGCCTCAACCGCTCTCAACTACTTTCTCATTATTACAAGATATGATCCCTTCAAATCCTCCACACATCTCTCACATATCTTGAATAAGATGTGTCAACCAAATCCTCCATGATCTTCTTCTTAGGAATAGGCTTGAACAATTATCTCCTTAAAATGGTGGAAAAGATATTCGACCCTTGGAACTAATCCTTCACATATCTCCTACACATTACAAAGCTCACATATTCTTGAGATATATATGAAAACATGTATATTTTCTAATATTTAATCATAAATTCACTTATAATACAAAAATGAATAAAGTGGAAAATAAGAAGGTGAAACCCAAATCTATTTATGAAAATGATATGATGAAAGGTTAATGGAATGATGAAATGTAAGGAATAGTGAAGGGAAAGATGGATGAAAATACGACATTTCTGAGTCCCAACAATAGTCTGTACGATAACTCTAGTTAAGAGTTGATGTAGTCAAAATTAACCATTAATAGGTTATCAAGACGTGTTATAATTGGGTCACTAGGAGGAAGAGGCATTTAATTCTTTCGAGAGCATTTTTTTCCATAGCTTAGAAAAGGTACCCAAGAGAGATAAGAGTTATAGCACACAGAGAGGATATGTGCAATGTAGCAGCCCACAGGCCACAAGCATTACTTCTTTGTATTTGCAACCATATTTCCAGACATAGAAAGAGAGTGAAGTGACCTCACCTTCTAGCTAGGTTTTCTCCTGAAAGGGTTTCCCAGATAGCATATCTTGTGTCTTGTGTGTATGTGTGCTTATTTTTTCATTCTCTATTTTTCTCCATAATTTACATTCGCATGCATTGAGTAATTACAGTTAAATTCACATATCCTAAAGTTTAATAATGTAGAATTTTAAGAGTTTTAATATAATATTATTAGAATTGTTGTGACAAATTGTCAAGTGGAATATCCACAGAAGTTTATGGATCAATCTTCCTACACATTACACCATTGAATGAATTGCAAGGGCCATTGGAGTCAAAGTTCGATGACTAGATGAATACAAAACCAAGGAAATCATGCAACCCATTCTTGAATTCTTTAAGTATGGCAATATCTTAATTGTATAGCCTTCCATGACAAATCCAATGTAACACAGAATTTGAAGAAGGGTTGTAAGAATAAATAGTGAATAGCTATGTTGTACATGTTGGGTTCTGCTAGAAACTAATTATGGATTGCCAGCTTCCTTTGTGTTTCATACAAAGATGCAATAGGATTTCATGAGTAATGCAAAAATCATGTAAGTTTAGCATCTGTAGGTAGTCATTATAGAATCCAATACATGCGAGAGAACTGCTTTGGTATAGTAAGTGACTCCATTAGAGAATATACAGTATGGAGAACCATATGAAACCAACTGCATTGGAGAATGTACAATATGGAGAAACATGCATTAAGTTGGATACTATAGTGGGAAAGGAAGAAAATTGACAAATAAAAAGTTGAACATGGATCATAGTGAATGATTCAAGTCACAGAACATAAGAAATTATTGTTATGTATGTGGAATAATAGTACAAAAACACAAACTTCTATAAGTATGAAATATCCTTTTTTTCCCTATAATGTTTCAAGCATCTACTTGGTTTGACATGATTGGAATATAATAGTGATCGAGATGAGAGAAACAGACTCAAATAAAGTGAAAATCAGAAGTGACCCACATTCTCATGTAACACAACGACAATGTAGACGACCCTATAATTTTTCAAGAATCTACTTGGTTTGACATGATTGGAATATAATATTGATCGAGATGAGAGAAACAGAAAATATCAATGCACTGATGAAAATCTATCGACCGTGTGTTTTTTTACTACCTCCAAATGAAAATTCTTGAGGGAATCACTTCAAAATTTTAAATACAAATCTTAACTGTAGCATCTAGGTGAAAGTCCCGAGCAAGCACAATCCCAAGGCAAGTCATGAGTCGGGGCTCCATAATAGGTTGAGATCGAGGCCTTCGTTCTGCTCTCCCAAAATAGTGTCACTTCTAACTATGGTTGGATCCGACTATAGTGAGACTTCCTCTATCACAAGACCCTTTACTTTTCATTTTAAATTGAGAGTTAGACTTCTGACAGGACCCACAAATAAGGTCAAGATGCATTTGCAACCACTACAACCCAAAAAATAATTCAAGTGCCAACTCCTTACCACTGCTATAGTGTGACTCACATTGATAACCCACAATTGTGTGCTTATTTCGAGTCCTCCTTTAAGAATACCATTCTCTTGGTAACCCAAGTGATTCATTCTCCTTAACACAATTTGAGTTCCTTCCTACATAGGTCAACTCCGCCTCCCACTATGACTCAAAGTCATTCTCGTGAAGCACTTTTTTTATTAAATGCCCAAGGGAAGACAAAAATTGTTGTCATGAACTCACTCTACTATAAATTACCTCAGTGCAAAGACTTAA
Source organism: Pinus taeda (assembly GCA_000404065.3). NCBI lineage: Eukaryota > Viridiplantae > Streptophyta > Pinopsida > Pinales > Pinaceae > Pinus > Pinus taeda. The sequence continues at coordinate 41,081 of APFE030234488.1, read as the reverse complement.
CAAATTAAATAAGAAAATTATAGGACTGTCTCAAACCAAGAAATTGGTAGAATTGGAGCATAAAGGAAGAATTCATCACACACATTATAATACCAATATTACACAAGCACACATATTCAGATAACAGAGGGGTGTGAATTAAATCCTTTGCAATGCAAGCTACAATTCATTCCCTCTATTTTCCTTTCCAATCTTCGCCCTTGTGAAGCATTTTAGTACATGTACAAGAGTAACAAAAATTATCATTTAACAAACCGTATGTATGTTGGAAGCAACAACCTTTCTAGAAGAGAATACCAACAAACATAACATTTGTCCCATAAAAGGGACATAGTCCCTATATAAAAAAAATAAAAAAAACCTAGATAATTGTTCCTTCGGGGACACATAAGCAAAACCACTACGAGATATTTACAAAAATTGTTATTGAGGAGTGATGCTTTTGTATCATCATGCGATGGTTCTAGATAGGTTCACAGGAATACACATGTGAAGTAGACAAACTACACATGTGACTCTTGTCTCGGCTTCTCAATTTATTTTCTTACCAGGTTGACAATTTTGCAAAGACAATCTGAATCCATGAAGTGTATAATAGGCAGTTTGAGTGGAGTTTTTTTTAATTTAAATCTTATTAAAAATGTTTGAAGATTAAAAAATATCTCCAAACTAATAAAATTACTTGAAAAAAAATTATATTGAATTAAAATATTCGTTTATTTCATAAATTAAGATAAGAAAAATGAAAACTATATATTAAGTATATTTATTTTGTTATCTACCTTAAATATAATATATATGAATTTATTTATATATTTATATTGAGATAGTATAGTTTTAATTTCTAAATATTTTTTCACAAAAAAGGGTTGTAGATCTTACTATATGTGGAACATTGCATGCACTCTCATCACTTCATTGATCATGGCACTAAACTGGCATAAGGTTAAACATCGTTTAAATATTTCACGTTGCATAGGGATGTTTAGAAGGACTCAACAAGAGAATTATATTAGGCAAATTTGGAGGAAAAGAATGATATTATAGACAACAATTTGACCATTCTAGTGAAGAGATCAGTCAACATCTCTTTCTCCTCGAATGAGGGTAGTGTCCAGCCAACTTGCATGCCTAGAGGTTCTCTCCAATACATGTTATGAATCACTTATTTTTTTCTTGCACTAGTAGTCTCTTTTCTCTTCTTAGGTGGATGTGTGTCAAGGCCTAACACAACAAACCTATTTTTATAAGTCTCTATTTACAAGATGTTCTATTTAGATAAGGTTTTAGCAACCTCAAGACTGTGAACTTATGTTACTGGCGTGGTTTCCATTAAGGTAGCTTAAAATTTTTGGTCGATATAATCTTGATTGAAATTAATGCAAAATGCCTAACTACCCCATAAAAAAGAAAGAAAAAAAAATCAAAATAATATGATTTTAATTTTATAATAATATAGTTAGTTTTAATTTAATTTAAATATTAAATTTTCTAGCAAATTATTTGATGTATAAATATAAAATAAAGAATTTTTTTTTATTTTAGATTGAGGAGAGAGAAGGATGGCTCATGCATCAGAGGCTATGGCTCTTTTGCTTGTTGTTTCTTCTCATGGCATCGTTGTAGAGTTCTTGGATTATGCTTCTCCCCATACACTATATCAATGGAGATGTGAAGGGCTAGATGGCTACCTCATGGTTGTAGATGAAGTCAATTTGATGCGGATGGCTTTAGGGGAATATGTGTTCTCATGATATCTTGGGATATTATCCTCTATGGGCTAATGTGGGCATTCGTTCAGTGAGTACCATCTTATTCCCATCATAACTTCTCTTTTCCACTCACTCACAAAAATTTTCTTTGGATTGAATTTTAGGTGCATGGAGCTTTTGTGCTTTTAAATAGGTGTTTTTCTTAATGATGTGCTCGTCAGCATTTATGCCTTTCATTATCATCCCACCAATGTGCTAGGCCACACACTCTACTAATTTGGAGGTGACTCCATCCTCCAAGCCCTCCCGGGTGGCCTCTAGTATGGTTTCCCTACAAAAAATGGCCCAATTTGAGATATATACACCTCTATCAAAGACTAGTGGGGTGACCTCTTTCCATATTTTCATAAAAATATTCAGCAAGAAATATAAACTTACATGGGTCAACAACTCCTCTTTTATATTCTCTATAAAACAATCCCGAATCAATTTGGGGAATATCATCTTGTTATAAATGCATACAATTTAATGGGAAGGTTTTAATAAACTCTTCCAAGATGAAAGGCTATAACATCTCAAAAGACTCAACCATTATTATGAAAACAAAACTCTGAGGAGGGGCTCCTGGTTCAAAATAAACTAATGGGTTTCCTGTCTCTTTTAAGTAAATTGCTCAAAAAAAGGTTACAACCCCTATATAACAATTTCATAATATTTTGGGCAGGCCATACATAGTTGAACGAATGGATAAAATTCCTTCTATGGAAGTAAAAATTCCTGAAGTTAATTTCTTGTTCTCTGTTCTACAAACAAAAGCAGTCATATGCATATCTAATGGCTTTTGGCCCAAACCAAAAATGCTCATTCAATGGATAGTCTCAACCTGGAATCTAGATTTTGAAATTTTTGTATGCTTAAAATGATTTTTCATAGTACAATTTGAAATGTAGAAGGATTTGGACTATGCTCTAAATGCAGGGCCCTGGTTTTGGGGTAGAGTTTGGCTTTTCATTAAGCTTGGTTCGTTGAGTTTGATACAAACACTATAGTGGTCTCTACTATGCTGGTTTGGGTAAGGCTCTCAAATATTCCCCTTCCATTTTGACACCATAAGGTCTTCAAGATATAGGTAATGCACTGAGAAAATTCAAAAAATTGGATCTCGAAAGAACAAAAAATGATATCTTCACATATGCTAGAATATGTGTGGAGATTAATCTCAATAAAGGACTTCCCAATCATATAAATCTAAGACATCAATACTTATGTTCGTCACAAGTTTTAAATTATGAAAACATGACTTTTTGGTGTCATATATGTTATTAGACATGTCATTTAAAACATTCATGCCCCCAGACAATGAAGAATCCTAAGAAGAAAAAAAAGAGACAATTAAATTGACGAAAAGGATGGGAGTTACCAGAGCAATATCCTTCTATGGATGAAGAAGATGACAAAAAAGAATATATACCCAAAACACCAAGAAACCAATTGTTGGGCATGGAATCCCTCCACAACATGTTTTGGGGCTGAAAGCCCAAGTTTTGAGTGATATTATTGTAAAGCTCTGTGAATTGCGGGCATGGAATGTATGTTAGAGATAGTGTTGTCTGCCCTAAGTATGAATGTAATGTCGACCTTTATAAAAATAGAGTGGGGGTCTAAGTTGTAAAGGAAAAAAATATGATGATAGAATAGAATGGATAGAATAAGTGAAGCGTAGATAAGTGTCTAAGTGTATCTTGGGTCATAGTAGTAGGAAGAGGCTTTGCAGTTGAGTGCGCAGACCCCTGCAGTTGAGTGCGCAGGGTGGAGTCAAGTTTGTAATTGGATAAAACATTAATAAAGAAAGGTTATGTTACAAATTTTGTGCATCTGTACTGAGTTATTACATGTTTGATCTCATTTGCAATTATACTGTTTATTTACTGTGCACACTTGTATGACTTGTGAATATGGTTAAGTATAATTGAAAGTGTAGTAATAAGCTAAGTTAATCAACTAATATTGGGCTACTAGTAAGGACTAGGTAATAACATTGTTTGGCCCCCGAGTAGGGTTGCGAGAACACAACATCATAGGCTGCGAGGTACTGATAAGTGCGCATAGCGATGAGCATGTAGGGTCGAACTACGGACCCCTTGAACCCATCAGACATCCCCAAGGTGCAGAAACCTGGTTCTAGCACCCTCCCATACTACTTTGGGTGAGACCTGAGTCTGCGCTCCACAGACTATTACTGAAAGAGCCAGTAGTACCGGGATTTGTTTAGCTAAATCATGTTTGAACCTGGGTCAGGCCCCAACAAGCCAACAAATGGTTCTGTTGCTGCGACCGAGATCTGCATAAGGGATGTCTAATTTCATGTCATTGGAATCCAAAAAAAAAAAAGAAATTGAAGGGTGGTTGGACAGAAAGATTCACGAGTTCGCAGCACAGGAAAATAGGAATTCGCGGGTATTAAAGGAACATTGGTTAGAGAACTACTTATATACGGAAATCCACGAAATTTTCTTTGCATCCTTCCCCTCTGAGTTGTATGAGTGGATTGCAAAGCTAGCAGACAGTCAGGGAAGGTGTATGCTCAATAAACCAATTGTGTGGACTCCGGAATTAGTGCGCAAACTAGAAGCATCGGAAGATAAGATCGCGCGTTGTGGACCATTGGATCGATCAAATTATAGGAGGGTTTATTACCGAGTTCGCGGGAGAAATGACCATCAGCTACAGCGAGGTGGAATGATGCTTCCTCAAAGGACCACAAGGTAAGTACATTAAATCGTTGAACACTTGGATTAAAATGTTATTGTGTGAAAAGCGGGTTATGCGAATAAATTGATGTTTGGGACTACACATAGTGGGAGGATCTTTAGAAACGAAGGCAACACAAAGATAGAAAATACCCCTTTGATTTCACCTCAAAGGGAAAGTGAGGAAGAGCTCACAAAAGTTTCTCCGAGGAGCGATATCAGTTTGATAAGGCAGTGAATTCTGCGTATACCACCCCCACCTACACCACCACCGATTTCACCATCGTCACCTCCATCTCCGCCCACACCACCTCTGCCACCACCACAATTCAATATGGTGAGCACGATAAAATTGCCCATATTCAGAGGAGTAGGGAACGAAGATCCCGACCAATTTTGGTTTGTGGTAAAACCCGTATGGGAAGCACAAGGAGTCGTGGATGACAATATAAAGAAGGCAATGTTGGTAAGTGTGATACAAGATCACGCACTAACATGGTACATTAAGCATTCTAATGACCATTTGAACACGGGGATCACAGATATCCAGACCGCACTGAAGAGGGAATTTAGCAGGCCAAAATCATAGACACAATTGATTATCGGGTTTAAGGAAATCACAATGCTTCCAAGCAAGACCCCATGGGATTTGGACTAGAGACTGAAGAGTATGATTCGCAAAGCCAACATGACCTTGACAGATGGACAACACCTCGCATGGTTTGTAGCGTCACTAACACCACATTTAAGGATGGTGTTGTCAACAAAAGCTATCCACCTAGGCCGAAGCTTTGGAGATTGCAATGAGATTGCATGAGATCCCAATACAAAATCCTAGTCCGGGAGTCCAACAAATCCATGTGCAAATGCAAAATTTGTGTCTTGAAATACAGAGTTTGAAACAGGACAGGACAACTTGGCCAGAGGCGCGCAAGGAGGTATGGTGCATAAAATGCAAAGGCTAGGGGCATGACAAGGACCACTCTCTAGTTTTCATGAATTACTTGGTGGGACGAGGGTCGATGCTATTTAGACCAAAGGCACAAGTAGGACCGAGCGAGATGCTTGCATTATGGTGCATGATCTGTCAGATAGGAGGAAAATGCACTACAGATAAATGTCACCTATTATAGAAGTATACGCAGACGTCCTAGCAATTGTTTTGTAATTTCTATAGGTTGGTAAGCCATGATGAGTGCACCTGCAGAAGTTATGATCTTACGATGGATCGAACTCCTACCTATAGAGTACAGATGGAAACATGAGCCCTTGATCCAAATGCATGGATGGCGTGTGCTGGATTTCAAAGGCACGGACGAGGTCGAGGTGGAATGGGACCAGGAAGGGTTCGCGGACAACTAATTTGTTACAATTGCGAAGGGCTAGGGCACTATGCTGGCGATTGTACGAATCTGATGAGAGCAACATGTTTATACTATACCCAATTTGATCATTAGGTGGAGGACTACCCTACATTGATAGTGAGGTTGTGCAATAAAGGAGTACTCCAACCTCCCCTGACTCAGAACGTACAAATGATGAGATCTGAGCCGCGTGAAGAGGACCCAAATATAAACATAGTGCTTTGAAGTGATATCACAACAAGAGATGACAAAGGTAAGTAGCTAGAAGAAAGTGCGTGGGTTCGCAAGGCCCCTACAAAGGAACCTAAATTTGATTTGGAACGTGTGAAAGAGATATTCATGGAAGCTAAGAAGAGCTTCACGGTGGCCTCCACTTCAGGTAGTAAGGATCAACTAGAACCAGGGATGGATCCTTCAATTCTCACTACCTTTCTAGAGACATGCATGAAACTGCTACGCAACAACAAGGTTGTAAATAGACTACAGGAACTTATCACTAGGTGCGCTAGGTCAAGAGAACCACACGTAGTCTCGAAACTTGGAAAGCATGCATTGCGAACAAGAAGGGAAATGAGATTGACTGCGCAAATTGGAGAGTAAGAAATGGATCAAGTAATTCTGGATCGTGGATCAGACGTGAATGTACTGCCAAAGCAAACATGGGAACACATGGGTAGGCTCTCGTTGTAGTGGTCTCCCATTCAATTGCGAATGGCGAACCAGCAGAAGATTCTACCGATGGGAAGATTGCAGGGAAGATTGCATGGAATAACGACAGACATCAAAGGTACGAGCGCGCTTGCAAATTTTGAAGTGACAGAGATTGTCGATGGTAGAAATCCCTATCCCATGCTACTAGGAATAGATTGGGCCACTGATATGAATGGAATAATAAATCTAAAGAAGCGCAAAATGATTTTTGAGAAAAAATCACTATGCGTAGTGGTACCTTTACATACTGCGAAAGGAGCGCGCTACACAGAACCAGTGTGCAACGACGAGAGCGACGACAAGCTAGACTGTATTTAAAAGATAACTTCTTGCGAACAAGACTGGGTAAATCCTACAACCAATGGCATGATTTTGTGGGAGCACAAAAGCTCCTGCACATCAAATTCGGATGAAGAAATAGAACGATGGAAGAACTGGTTACACGAGGTAACCATGCTCAATTGCAACATGATGGTAAGATCACTGCGCTACGTGAAAACAGAGGTAAGGGAGTTGCCAATGTATGACAGGTTGACAGTGGTGGATGAATTCTAGAACGAATTTGAAAGCACAGTGCTAGAACAACAACGGTTTGATGCTTTGAAATGGGCATTGCTCACCACTCCCGCAAGGTGGTGGGGTATGCATCAGAAAAGTATTGAGAACTGGCATGAATGTAGAAGTATGGTGTGCTTACGATTTGGGAAGCCTCAGATGTGGGGGGAAGCTGGGCATGATGGATGAAATAGCATGCGTGCTCACCTTTTTGGATGGTACATGTGTATGGTACGCAGCCCGCACTAACGCACACCGCTATCACAATAGGAAATAGGAACAACAAGCAGAAGTAGGAATGGAAAGTGCATGAATGACAAAGTATGATAATACCTAGCACATCGAAAATCATACACGGGGTAGCCTTCTATAAGGTGTGCAAAGTGTTGAACAGGGTCCACCATGTGAGACACACCGATTGGGACCTGCGTGTACCAGCAGTTGTGTGGGCTTATAGGAACATGTGCAAAACTCTAACCATGCAAGCACTTTTGAAGCTAAAGTATGAAGCAGAGGATGTAGTCCCTGTGGAGCATGCGATGCCAAGTCCACGCGTAACATCACCCGTAGATACGATGGTCCGTGTAAACCGGAACGAAGAAATCACACAGCTATGGGAAACAATACATATAAGACTTGAGGAAGAAATCTAATGGAGAAACTTTAGACTTCGAAAAATTTAAAAAGACCGGGTACAGCTAAGGGAGAAAAGTTCTTTAATGGACCCAGAAGTCAAGAAGCTGGAAAATGAAATAAAGGAAGCAATTCTTGTCAAAAAACTAAGAATGGCGAGGCAAGGTGCGTACAGTCATACTAACAAATTGGAAAGCTATCATCGTGAATTGGTTAGTTTGCTGCTTTGGCTTGGACCACATATCACCAAACGTAGTGACCTCGGTAGAACATTGTAAATAGTAGAGTGCGCAATGCCAATCACCGCAATGAAAGATGAGGATTCTCCGCGAACGATGGTGGAGGACGGGATGGAGCCCTGCATGGTTGGTGCGACCACCTAGCTAACCATAGGAAGAACAATCTTGGCGTTCGAGGTAGTTTAAAGGGAGCACATGACTATAAAATATTCTACCTGGGAGTTGCATGATATGGGAGATGCGTGCAAAATCAGATCGTCACAAGGTCCATAATCGCGCACGGAGGGCTGTGCTACTACGCGGATTGGCTGGGAAGTGACCATTTCCATCACTATTCATGATGAGATGTTTGATTTGAGGCCAAATGGAGTGGGTGGCAGGCAATTAAGACGCGATTTATGGGAAAGATTTGGGAAAATATGCCTCCACGAAAGCATTAATGGCCTGAAATTGGGGGGAACAATCAAATTCGAATTCAAAAGGCGCTATAAAACTCACAGGGCTAGCCAGCAATCAACACTTGGTCATTTGAGAATTGAGCATTTGAGCAGAGCATAGAGTGTTGAGAGCCGAGCAATAATTGAGCCCCTAAGTTTGTGAGAGATAGAATACAGTCTAGAAAGGATGATGGCCACTACGGATGGGTTGGGGATTGACGAGGTAATCATCGGCGAGGCCATGCAGACCCAAATGGTGGGGGGATGTTCCAAAAGGCGTTGGGGTGATGACAGAAATCCCAAAATCACCACGAACACGATGGCCAAAGAAATATAAACAGGTAATGGGTCCAATATGCATGTCCCCGAGGAATCTGTGGCATAGAAAACTATCCATGGAAGAGAAGGGGAAAGTAGTCACAATAGAAACCGACGAGGAGGAAGAAGACTACCAGGCCCTGATCGCCATGGCAGAGGAAGAAGAAGGCATGGAGGAGGATGTCCAACCATTGCGCTCTGCAACAAAATAGCCAATGTATGTCCCTCCATGGAAAGGGTAAACCAAAGTACCGAAGGACCTGGACAAAATGAAAAGCTCACTCCAGAACCCGCTCCTCCCCAATAATATTGTATTTGAGGGCACGCACCTAGGCCGCATGCCAACCATGAAATTCGAAGATTGGGACCTTGGTGATAGTGAGAAGTTCCCATACCTAGAGACCAGGAACTTAATAAAGCAGAACACCGAGGAGGTTGTGTTCAAATTAGAGCCATGAAAATGGCTACGCGGTGTGGAAAAGGCCAGGTTGCTGCAATTGTTATGGATACTACATTTCCACCACGCGCCCATCACCTTTTTCATCATTAGGTAGCTACTCTGCCTAGTGCATGTTGGGTACCTATGGCTGGAGGAGCCTATTCCCATCATGGCAGACCTCATTCATCATATCTCTCAACTCCCCTGTAAAGGAAAGGACCCCGCGGCTATAGCTAGAAAAGGTAGCGATTTGGCTCTCGCAGAATCCATGAAGGAAAAGTATAAGCTAGAGAAGAAAAAGAGGGGCTACGCCATCTCCAACATCAAGGAAAAAGGGGTGTACGTAGCCACCCAACTCCTGGATAGAAAAGTGATGAGGAAGTGCCATGCTGATGAGGTACCGGTGCCAGTGGTCACGCTAGCCGAGCAGTGCACGGAGGGGGTCCAGTTCAACTAGGCCGAATTCCTCTGTGAGAATTTTTGATAAATTGTTGTAAATCCCAAGAGTAGGGTAAGACCTTCCACTACGCGTGGTTGCTCTTATCCATATTGCTGGTAGCGGGAGAACTATTACACAGCAATTTGTCACCGTCCCTATTACCCCTCTCTCACATCTTGGAGGACTCATTCTGGGACCTATCAGAAGTGACATGACCTGCAAACACTTGCATTGCATTCCCCTAAACATGAACTCCATTTGCCCTGAAGACATCTCCTGCTTAAAAACCCTAAAAAATAGCCCTTTTTCCATTGGTGCGGTTCCACAGTGCAGCACTCACGCCAATGGGGGAAATCCTCTAAAGAAGGCGCGCCAGTTGGCGCTCTGTCAGAGAGTCGCACTCACGCCAACCATAATGAGTGGTGTTTTTTAACAAACCAACAGTGGAAGATTCATCCTAACCAACTCCTAGACTGAATCTATCTTGAGTTGGGTGGTTTGGCTTCGAATCTCCATAGAGGGGAAGTGGTTTGCCACCTCTCATGGAAGCTTCTTTAGTGATAATGCCAATCCCATAAATATTGTGGATGATCCCAACTCCCCCTCCTCCATCTATAAAAGCTTGTCCATTTTCCTTGGCAAGCTAGTTCTAGAGTTCCAGAGATTGAGAATGGTCAAGTTACCTTCATGCTGCAAGAGCCTTCTTCATTCCCATAAGGCCAAATCTAAGTAAGGAGATTCTTGTCCAAATAACCAAGGAGAGAGGCTTGTTCCCATTCCCAAAAAGCTTTACAAGACATGTGTTGCTAATCACCCAGCCAAAGGAGGATTTGACGTCAGAACTATGGTTGTATTCTTCTTTGTTTTTCATTAATAGACAACTATTGTTATGGTTCCACTCTTATTGTTCTTTGTAATGATGATGAGTTATATCCTTTCTGACTGATATATAGTTTCATCTATTGGATTTTATGCTTGTGTTTGTGTCGTTCTTTGTATGTGCAGGTGTCCATTCACGGAGATCGTTGGGATCGTGATTTTCCGAAGCAAAGGAATGGGAGCGCCAACTCTTCTACAAGCACTAGCGTTGGAATCCAGGTAGGCCCTCATCATTGGTCTTTAATTTGCAAGTAGGAACTTGCATGGTAGCGTTGTATGATTGTTGCTAGACCCAATCTAGGATAGTAGGGATCACCTCTGTCTATAGATGGGATTTACCTCCTCAACAATTTGGCGACTCCACTGGGGAGTTAGTTTGTTGTTTGATTGGTAAACTTTAGACGGAGCTTGAAGTACGACCAGATAGCCTTCGAAACGCTATTTCTCTGCATTAGTGAAGTAGATCAACGCCACTTCAGTCAATTTCCGGTTTGGTTTATGGACTGAACAGCTTGGAGCTTGTCTTGTTTCTTGGTTGTTTCTTGGTTTTTTCCTGCTTGGTTAGCCTTCTGGGTTGAGTTCTTTTGTTGTTTCTCATCCCTTGGTGTACCTAGTTATTGTTGGCCCAGCTTTGGCTTGCTTGTTTTTTATTTTTGCATAGAAAACTTGACTGGCGTGCTTTTATAGCGTTACAGTCGTGCCAATTGGCGCTAGTTGCTCATTGACAACCCGCGCCAATCCTCAAAAGGCGCTAGTTGCAGCCTGACAGTCACGCCAAACCTGGGAACTTTTGAAGTTTGCTTGGTTGTCAGCCTCCTGAGCTTGGTTTTTGTTCTGGGTACATTTTTTCGACTACTTGAGTGTGTTGGAGTCTTGTTTGGCTGGCTTTGATCTTTACCCTTTGGGTGTTTGCCTTTTTCTATCGATTTCACGTTTCTATCCCTAGGGCATCTAGTGGCTTTGTGTGTTGAGCCTTCCTCAGGTGTTTTTGGTCTTCTATTGGTCCAATCGACTCTCTGATTGCCCCCTTGCACTCGTTTTGTGGTTGTTTATCATTTTATTGCATTATTTGAGTGACTTTCCTCTTTTTCACTTGAATTCCGCTTTGTTTCGCTTTGGGCCTAGATTACACAGCTCATTGGTGTCTTTGGGACTTTTCTCATTCTTTGAAGGATTGCTTTGTGATTTAGGGATCTGAATGTGCTTGTATTGAGTGGAATTTGTTTGTTATCATTTCTCAAAGTTTGTTTAGTACATTTTTCCATCAACATAAAAGGAAAAATCTCTTTTGCTTTGCATTAGTTAATGAGAATTAGAGCTTTTCATTGTTATTAGTGATTAGTGACCTTGAAGAAAAGTTTGTTAATTTCCATTAGCTACATTAGAGATATTCTTCGTTGTTTTGTGATCATTTCACTTGTGTGAAATCTCTCAAACTCTCTCGTAGCTAGCATTCATCGAATGAAATGACATATTGTGGCATATAGTTCGAATTTAGGAAATTTTGAGACATTAAATACGGTAAGGCTTGAAAACTAAAACATAATACAAGATCAACTTTAAAATAAACTGAATGAATCTAATAGCGCATTGGAACATAATGCACACTTTTTAGAGGTCTAGGCTAGAGACGTGCTCCGGCGTCGTTAAACCTAGTCACTTTTGTTTCCACTCAAGGTTGGGTGATTCCTCCTTTTGTGACTCAATAGTGGTCTAGTACGGAATTGTGCTCCCACGTGCCGTTGAGTATATGGGGAGACCCCACTAGGTTATCATCCTTTATCCATTGGAAGCTGTGTCTACCACCTTACGACCCGTAACACACCGAACACAGCATTCGGGAAGATTGACTGCCGTACGGAAAGTCCTTGGTTTTCGTACGATTGCCAAGGTGTATATGCAGTTTTACGGATTGTCTGGTAAACCTTTTGCCTAGTTCTCCAGAGCAGTCACTTTTGATCCTTTTCGGACTCCCTAAAAGAAAAGGCTCATCTAAGCATTTGTCACTTCAGGCTCATTAAACATTTGAAGGCGACTAGAGTCATCTTTTTGTCCTTTTCTCGACTCTCTAAAGATGAAAAGGTCAAGTTATGTCCTTGTGTCTTAAAATTTATTCACCCACGATCACACGCCCTGTTAGATTCTGCTTGTTGGCCATTTGGTTGTGTGTCTTGGCTCTTTTTCAGCCCCGTGTGTGATTTTCAGTTTTTGATGGCAACTTTTCCAGAGTTCACCAACCTCGGAATCCCCTCTAACGAGAATCCTAGTCATTTTCCTCCTTTTGGGAATATTGGTGCTCCTTACGTGGCAACGTTGTCCCTTCCTGGGTTAACTGTTGGGTTGCTTATTTGGTTGTTTTCAACCTCTGTGATCCCTAATATCTCAACTACTGGTCAATCAATTCCTCCACCCAAACAACATCATGTTGATTCCAAGGTGGACCTCTCCCCTTCTTCGCCTGTTTCTATGTCCTCATCTTCTACTTCGCCTGGTGACAATCTAGATTTAGGTAACCAAGTGGCTAAGAAGAAGAATAAGAAGACAAAGAAGAAGACGTCTCATAAGTGAGAGGCTAAAAGTGCAGCTTTTGCCCCAAGTACAGCTCAAGTCAGAACTCCTTCTGCTCCTCCGCGGAAGGTTAATTTTCCTTGTAAATTGTGCAAGGGAGACCATCTTCTCCATGATTGTCCTGTCCTTCCTAAGGTCTTAGAAGTATGGTCTCACGATCTGGCCTGCCCTCATCGCTCTCTAAAGCTCATGGTGATGCTATCCTATCAACTAGAAGTGGTAAGATGAAAGGGAAGATTTGATTCCCCTGTAGGCTATGTGAAGGCAACCATCTCCTTCAGCTTTGTCCGCTCATGGATAAAGCTTCCACTATTTTGGAAAGTCTCATAGCTTCTTCACCCCAAATCCCCGTTGGTTATCAGAGGATCTCTTCATATCCTCTCCCTGTGGACAAAGAGATTGCTTTAGATCTTTCTCTTGTCCATCCTCCTCTTTCTGAACTTGGCTGTGCTAAGCTTGTTCGAGACCAACCATTGGTCGGAGAGAGTGTCAACTTGGGTTCACCGCCTGTTGATCACTCTGTTTTGGAAGAGCATCATGCTCATGTTCTTCTCGTCTCATCAAATTCTCCTGAGTCCAAAAACGACTCTCCTATCCCAGCTGATCCCGAGAGTCCTTCTTCAGAGCAGGGGGGCAATCATATGATTCCCCCACCAAGTAGTTCAGTCGTTTCCTTCGACTGGAGTCACCTAACTGCTTTCTGCCTTCCATCCCATGTGCCTTTATAGATTACAGTACATGCCTATGATAAGGCAGTACCTAGCACTGTCTTGGATGAGGGTGCATGTGTCAGTCTTATGCCTTCCACTACTTGGCAAGCTTTGGGCTCCCCACAGCTTGTGCCGATCGCATAGAATTTGTTAGCGTTTGACGGAGGAGCCAGTCAACCATTAGGGATCCTTCCAAAGTTCCCTATTACTTTAGGAGGCAAAACTGTCTATATAGATGTTGTTATCACTGATAAAATTTCAAAGAAAAGGGGTTAATTGATCCTGGACATATTCATGTTGATCTTGGTCGTGTTCATACAATAGGCATTTGATACAATTCTTAGTTTGTGCAAACAAACTCATGGTGAGCAGAGATCAGAAATCTTCATCAAATTCAAGCGAGCCAGTTCCTAAATTAAGCAAGGCAAGACACATCAGATGGATTAATAATAGGCTCAGACCCAACATCAAAGTGATGAATATGCAAATTGAAGACTTGGAGATTCAGCTAAGTAAGCGTGAAGGACATCCTTAGCTAAAAGAAATCACATAGCAAGTAAGGCTAAGTCCTAATTTTGATAGATTACCTTTTGAAGTTCATTTTAAAAGGATGGTGTTTATGTTTTCAGTTTTGAACAACCTCATGGTATATGGGAAATTTATTTCAATATAAAGAGGCTCAATAAATTCGAATTTTGGAATTAAAAAACTATGTTTTGGTAATTACATAGCAGTTTCGTAGCGTGCTACGAAACTGCTAAAAATGATGCCTAATACACAGCAGTTTCGTAGCGCTCTGCGAAACTGCTGTAGCTGCATATTTTGATGAAGTTGACCAATTTTGAGTGACAAAGGGAAAATATTTTTGAAAGGACGTTTATGAAGAGGATCATTAACAAAGTGTGAGCATCTAGCAAGGGTAAAACAAGCAGAGAAAGGACATAGATGAACTCTAAAGCTATGTGTTATAAAAATGATCATTATTCATAGCTAGTTTTGTTCATGATGCTTAAGGCAGCATTAAAGAGGTTTTGGGCCAAGTCTACACTGTATGTAAAAAAAGATAATCAAATGCAATTTTATGAAGAACAATGGGGGTAATTGATTTTGAAAATCCTCGTGGAGACCAAAAGCAAAAAAGGAGGAACTTTCTCTCCCTGTTTTTACCAGTCAATTTCTAGAAGCATTTCGGCGCAGTTAAAAACTCATCTCTAAAAATTGAAAGAGGTTTTCATTCTTAATACACTGAATTACAAAACCCTCTTCCACTTTCTTCAATCCATTATTATTTGAGAGAAATGAATGATCAAACTTGCGCTACGAAACTGCTGTAGGTGCAGTTTTTCACAAGCATATTTTTACACTTGTTTTTCAAAGACTCATTCTCGGCGGTAGGAAAGATGTTTCAGAAAACCAAGAGAGGTTTTTGTTCAGCATGGATTGGTTCAAAAAAGCCTCTTTAATCATTTCCAAATACATATTTTACGAGAAGATATGAGCTCTGTCCCAAGACCTATTTCTCAGCCAGAACAGAACAAGGAACAGTCTCCTAGTTTCTAGGAACAGTGAGAGGATGAGTCATCAAGGGTCAGTTGGAGGGTTATGAGAACCATCAAATTCGAATTCATGGATTAATAGGTGTCAAAAGGAGTGTTTAATTCCTAGATAAGGTTGTTTCAATCATAATGAGGAGTTACAGTCCTAATTGTTTTAGGTCTCTAGGACTGCTAGTTAGTTGTCATTTGCATTTAATAGTTAGTTTTAAGTGTCAATAGGTGTCAGGTCAGGTAGAATTCGAATTTTCCTCATTCTAGAGGAGGAATATAAGTTATGTAAAGAGCTCTATATATAGCAGAAGAGCTAATGTACAAAGGGTTGGAATTTTATGTAAAAAAGCTCCATTGACAAGCTTATGTAAAGACTCTGTTTATTTTGATAATACAGTGAATGGTTTCAGCTACTCAAGAATCATAGTGACTTCAATGTATGAATCCCTCTTGTTGTCTTTCATGTTGTTTACAGTTTGATGGGTACTTGATTACTCAGAAATCACATGCTGTGTTCTAATTTCCTTCATGTACTCATATATTGTCCCTTTGTGTCTGACGTGCTTTATGTATATTGAAGTCTGAATGCCTTGATTTCATTGCAAAGACAATTCACTATTAATACTGAGTAACATATGACTCCATGAGCCCAATGGATGCTTGTTAATTTAGATTTTACCAGCCTCATTCCTATTTGTTTCATAGAAGAGTTAGCCATCTCAATCACAATTGCAAATCTTAAACCCTTTGAGAGAGCCCTCTCAGGCTAAGGAGGCTAAGCCTTAGCTAAAATATTGGTCTGAAACAGTTACTTGAAGTCTTCCTGGTTAGCAGCCTTCCAGGGTCTCATTTTGAGATAACAAGCGTACTGGTTACCCAAGGTGCTTTAGATTTCAGTCTTCTCCTTAGCCGTTGCTATGTTTATGCTATGGGGGGCCTTGTCTCTTCACTTTTCCATGTGGTTTTCTTTCCACACGATGGAAGGATCGTGACTATAGATCAATTATCGTTCTTTAGTCGCCAGGTGCCTCCTGCGTAGTTGTCATCCCCTCCTGGTTTTTATCCGCCGGTTGTATCTGCCCCACCGCAGGTCAACTACGTGGCTACTTATCCCATGCCTGTATCCAGTGATGATGTCGTCGTGCATAGTGTCCTGGGGGCATTGGGTCATGACTTCCAGGACGTTATCCTTCCACCGGGAGTGGCACTCTTGGAAGCTATGACTTCCTGTTCGTTATCATGAAGTTCGTTCGGAGCATAGTTCGCTTTCCTATGTCAAGCTCCTTAAAAATGAAACTGGGTCTGATCAGAGCATAGTTTGCTTTCTTATGTCACGCTCCTTAAAAAATGAAATTGGGTCTGGTCGGAGCATAGCTCGCTTTCCTATGTCAAGATCCTTAAAAAATGAAAAAAGGGTTATGAGGATAGTTCTTTTACTGTGTCAACCTCATTAAAAAATGAAACAACTCCCTTTCCAAATCGAGACTTTTGATTAATATCTCGTAAAATACGAGTCGGGTCTTTCCAAGATCTCGAAAGTGAACCTTCATTCCATCCACTTTGTTGAATGTAATGAAGCTTGGGGGGCATGTACCTCGTTTTGCGTCATTACGCTGGGGGCATGTGAACTTATAACAAGCATAGTTTTTCATTTCAAGCTTGTGTAAACATGAAACCGAATCCAAGCAGAGTTCTCCATGGTTCAAGCTTCTGTAAAAATGAACCCATACGCGATGTACATCTCGTGATTTCCATTTTCATCCTCTCAATTATGCTAGAGGAGCCTTGGTTGTTTCCATTCCATTGCCACCATCTCTTTGGTCGATCATATGCTTTCACTTGCTTGTTTTCCTTTCCTGAGGGACCACAGTTATGAGTGGTTTTGTTAGCCAGCCTCTTGACCATTACATGTTTTGAGCAGTTCCACCATTGCCGGAACCAGTTGCTACCCTTTATACCACTTGTTCCTCTAGGACGAGTCATCTTTAAGCTCTTTTCTGACTCGTAAAATATGAAAAGATTGCCGAGTATTTTTTCCCTTTTTGACTCTTTAAAGAGAATAAAAATGGAGGTCTTCTTTCAGCTCTTTTCTGACCATTTAAAGATGAAAATATTGCCGAGTTATTATTCTCTTGACTCACTAAACGTAAATAAGAGGTGGTTGCCTTTAATCTCTTTTCTGACCATGTAAAGACGAAAAGATCGTTGGACCTTTGTCATTTTAGGTTCATTAACGATTACGAAATGACGTGGTTTTGATCACTTTTTTACTTTTTCAGGTCGAGATCACTAATCATGAAAAGTACTCCTTGATCATAATGGTCGAGCGGTTCTTTCAAGCATTGTTTTATACTTTTTCGGGCCCGAGAGACACAACTTTACGAAAAAGGACACCCCTAGAGTTTACTTTTCCGCTGTCTTTTCAAACTCTCTAAACATGAAAAGACGCCGAGTTCTTCCTTTGTCATACTCGTTAAAATTTGATGACATTGGATTCCATCGAAATGACGCTTTACAAGCATATGCTATCCCCATCAAGCTTGTCATTAAAAATAACTAGGGTACTCGCTAGAAATGGTGGGGAAAATGGAACCAGAATCATTGTCATGTTGGCAGTATGTCGCTCTTGAACATGGCACTTGTCTGCATTCATGTCGGGGTGGGGACATCTCATCTCATTTTTCACTTGCTTCCGTGGGTTTGGGTGATCCTGTTTGACCTCTCATCTGCCCGTTGCCTTGTCACCATGACCTCTAATCATTTGATGTCAAATACTGCAAAGTCCACTATCGTGCCGCCGATATGTTCAAGATAAGTTGACCTCTACGAAATAATCAACCTCCCTCTGATAACTCACATAATCTTGATTCACCACAACATTCTCTTCCTCTGTCTCGTATCGATGATGTGGGAAACACTATGGCCCACCTTTGATCAAGGTCACTTCTTGTCGACTTCAGCTCATTATCCAGGAAGTTGACCTAGAGACTCCCTTCAGGTGCCTTGGAGCCTGCATGCCTCAATGGCAGGTTCTTCGTGTTCAACGTGAGGTTTTCATCATTGGCCTCCGATCGAATGATTCTACTGGTGTTCGACGCCAGCTCTCTGATTCGCATGCCGTAGATTGTACCTATAGTACCTTGAGGACCATTGTCATTATTGGTGATACCTCTCGCGTCTGTTAACAGTTTTCATCATTGACTAGTAATCAGACGATGTTCATGCATGTTCGACTTCGACTCCCATATTTGCATGCTTGAACTTGTACTTTGTTCGGGTTGAGATGGAGTGCAAGACCCTAGATTTTGTCTGTTGAGATCCAGGTTGCGATTTTGTGGATTATTACGATCATTACATGACTCATTCACTCGATGGCTGCGACCATGCCTGACTCTATTTATCGATCCTTACTGGATGGCTACGTCCATACCTTGGATCCAGATTTTTATGTACTCTGCTATGGATGGTTGCGCCCATACCACATACATCATGTACATGAGATATCAGTTGTACTTCTTCATGCAGGTTCTCCGGTGGCCGTGTTTTCAGTTGACCATGTTCTTGTAAAGCATTTCACCCCTCTCTCTCTCGGGCCTCATGCTTTAGGGGGCATCTGTTACACAGTAATTTGTCACTATCCCTGTTACCCCTTCTCCCGCACATTGGAGGATTTATTATGGGATCTGTGAGAAGAGACATAACCTAAAAACACTTGCATTGTATCCCCTTGAGTATGTACTTCATATGCCCTGAAGATACCTTCTACAAAATACCCATAAAAGTAGCCCTTTTTCCATTGGCGTTGTTCCACAGTGTATCACTCACGCCAATGGGGGAAATCCTCCAAAGAGGGTGCGCCAGCTGGTGCTCTGTCTCAGAGTCGCACTCGCGCTAGCCTAGTTGGGTAAAGTTTTTAACAAACTAACTTGCGAAGGTTCTTCCTAACCTATTCATGAACTGATTCCAGTTTGAGTTAGTTTAGTTGGGCTTCGAATCTCCATAGAAGGGAAGTAGTTCTCCACCTCTCATGGAAGATTCCTAATGATAAGGCCAATCCCATGAATCTTTTGGATGATCCTATCTCCTTCTCCTCTCTCTATATAAGCTTTTCCTTTTGCCTTTGACAAGCTAGTTAGTAATTCTACTCTTCAAGCTCCAAATTTTAAGTCCCAAAGTCTGAGAATTGCTAAGCTCATGCTACAAGAGGCCTTCTTCATCCCCATAAGGCTACATATTTAATGAGGAGATCCTTGTCCAAGTAACCAAGGAGAGAGAGGCTTGTTCCC
>APFE030234488.1:0-10709 GCA_000404065.3 Pinus taeda | reverse complement strand
TTCTTATCACATCTATTTCATCGATGGCATTCTATGGTTTGAGGCTTGAGTATGCCCTTGATGGTAGCTCAAACTATATAGCTTGGAAGGATCACATGGAGGCAATTTTGGAAGATAATGGCCTTAAGGATTGTTTGTGGCTAGAGCTAGGAGAATTCTCTTGGAGGGAGTGCGAGATCACATTGTCTCGAACCTCCATGGGAAGGAGACTCCACATGTAATGTGGAAAACATTGAAAGATTTATATCAGAATAGCAGTGATCAGAGGAAGCTGGCACTGAAGGACAAACTTCGAAAGATCAAGTGTGAAAGGGATGAGACGATCTCTATGTATCTGACCAAGCTCATCACATGCATCGATGAGCTTGCAAGTGTAGGGGTCATGAAATCGGATGAGGATATGTTGAGTCTAGCACTCCTTGGCCTTCCTAAGAGCTAGCATAGCTACCAAGACTCAGTGAATGGAAGGGAGAAACTGCCAGATTGGGAACGACTATGGTCGGATTTTATGTAGGAGGAGATCAGATGGAGCACCAGAGACAGTTCTTCATCCATGCATGATGAGGAGAACTATGCCTTAGCGAGTAAGGTGAAGAAGGGGAAGGGGAAGGTTTCTCTTTCTGAATCCAGTTCTTCCAATGATGGGAAGAAAGTTGACAAATCAAAAGTGCAATGCTTTCGTTGTCATGAGGTGGGCCATTATGCTGCAAATTGTCCATGGAGGAGATCCAAGAAGGGATCTGGGGAAGGATCTGAAGGTGAGGCACTTTCTTTACAGTTTGAGTTAGATTTCACACTCTTCGCATGCATGGTTTCATCCATGGTGGGAAGTGGTTGGTTTCTTGATAGTGGAGCTTCTTTCCACATGACCGACGACAAGAGTTTGTTCAATACTTTGGAGGAGAAAGATCTCTAGATACTCATAGAAATGGGTAATGATGAGAACTATAGTGTCTCAAGTGTAGGCACAGTTATTTTTCATAGGGAGCATGGATCTCTCCTTACCTTCATCGATGTCAAGTATGTACCAGGATTGAAGAGAAACTTGGTGTCGATCACGATGCTGGAAGACAGAGGCTATGATGTAGTCTTCAGTAAGGGAAAGGTTTTCCTTAGACACATCATCACTAGACAGGTGAAGCAGGTTGGTTCACGGGTCAAGAACCTGTATGCTCTTGAGGTTCAAGATGAATGCAAAGCCTTGAGTAGCAAGGAAACTTATGGATACTTGGTGGTTGAGAGGGAGGGTATATTACCTCTCAACATGCAGAGCCGGAAGAAGTCTCAGACAATTGTGGAGGAGCAACGATTGGTGCAATAGCTTCAGGAGGTTGTGGAGCAACCACAACAGGGGAAGCTGATTGGAGATTGAGTAGAGACATCTACTCATGCAGAGACCTCCAGTAGGGGGAACTTCGAGCCAGGTGAGTTGAGGGATCACATGCAGCCATACCTCCAGGTAGGAGGTGGGGTGATATAGAGTGATTGTCCCAAGGAGGAGGGGTAGGATCCTTGAGGTACCCAACGTCTTGGATGATACCTTGCTACGGGAGCCCCGATGTGGAGTAGTAGGAACTGACTGATTGGGTAGAGACAGATGTGGATGGAGCGGTAGAGAGAGCAACATTGCAAGGAATCCCAAGACAACGCATAGCTAGTAGGTTGCAACAATGCGAGAGGCACAAGTGTTTTGCACAGTGTTAGGTGGCACAGAGAGGTGTGCAATGGTGTGAGATGCATGGAGATGTTGCAGTAGCGTAGATGTCAGAGAGGGAGAACTTGTCAGTAGCAGCTAGAGCTTTAGCATTAGAATATGTTCCTATCCCAACAGAGTGGTCAGTTGGGAGTGTTTTTTTCCAAGTGTTGTTGGAGTAAGTGGACTAGGTAGATGTGTTGCATGCAGAACATTCCAGAGTTACAGGATCGAGTTCAAGAAGAAGAATTTCTTGTTGAGAGGGAGTGTTGAAAAGTGTGCAACAAGAGATGCTAAATTTAGAATGTGCTAAAAATAGCATGTCTAAAAATAGTAGTTTGGCCAGTGAGGTCATTGGCCACATTGGGTGAGAGGTGAAACTGCTAAAAATAGAAAGCTCTAAAAATATCATTTCTGGGTCCCTTCCTATTTATAGTAGTCCCTATTCTATCTATAGGAAGTAAAATTAATTTTGGTCTTAACAACAATTGGAAATATTAATTAATTAATTCAGTTGATTTAATTAGTGAAGGAAATTCGAATTTGAAGTCTTTGTGAGCATGCACATGAGTTGTCCCACTGATTGAGGAATTTATCCTTAATTTCCTCCACTGATTTATGAAATAAGTATGAGCTCTATAATGAGAGAATCATTTGACTTAGTTCTAACTAGTCAAGTCCAATTAGATTATTTTAACAAGTTGTTAAAATAATAAAATATAGTTTGTTAATGCTTGCATGCATGTGACAACTATTATTTTAGATAACTGAGGATTCACTCATGTATAACTGTTGCATGTCAGTTCTGTCAAAGACCTAGTTGAGATCAAATGACGGACACTGTACTATCAAATACTAGGATATTTCTAATAAGTATTCCTATCATAAGAAAGGCATCTATTTTCTCTATGAGTACGTAGTTGGACCTAAGGTGACAACAGGTATAATTAAGCAAATTTTCAGCCTATATAATGAGGCCTAGGTAGTCCATGATTTTCATCTTCTGATTGAAGATCATCAGGATCTTCTGATTATAGAGAGAGTAGGATAGATTGAGAGTTGATTCTTTTTGTATTGTGAAGAGGATTTCCACATGATTGATAATACATGGTTGGGGTTTTATGCTGGTGCTTTCCCCTGGATATATCTTGTGTTATGTGTGATTATTTATCTTGATCAGTTATGCATGTTTCTACTTGATGTTTCTCATGAATTTGATTATGCTTCCGCTTAATTTTTTGTAGAAGTACAACAAGTATTATGCTTTAGGACATTACATATATCGGTTTGTTCTACAAGTGAAATTTCTACACAATTTTCATTTGGCCCCTTCCCCGACTTCTTCCATGTTCCGAAGGTGGCATGCTAACATGTTTCTCATTGTCTAGTGTCCATCACCCAATTTTTTACACTCATCGTCATCCATTAATACAACCAAACAATGAATGTGGGGTGGAATTTCCTAGTCAAAATTCTCCTCCTCTTGGCCATGCCAAGGAGGGATGGGTAGCCATCCTCGTCCTCTTCCATCACATCGAGCTCCGCCATGTTCATAGACTATTTTTGTTTTCCTAGTGTGATGAAGTCTTAGAGTTTTGACTGCAAATATGTTTCCCCCATTTTCTAAGCATGTCGCTTGCAGGAGAGAATGATGGAGGGAATGGAGGTGAAAACGAATAATCCAGAGAAAAAGCATGAATTCCAATGTAAGGAAAACCTTGAGTTGGTTATGGATGGAATGTTCTGGACAACCATGTTTAAATGCATCAGTGTCCTATTGAATGAGATTTGCAGTGCATAACCACCAGTCAGACTCACATTTGAATGTTGCCATGATGTATGTCATGCATTCCTTAATAGGGCACTATGATTGATGGTACACCTAGATCTAGTGAATTAGCAATAATTAGTAGGTGGATGGTAAAGATTTAATCTTCATATAATATGTTAGGATATTCATAGTAGTATTCACAAATCAAGGATTAATATTTATCTCCAAGTTAGTTTTTCTTCCTCAATTAATTTATCTCAAATTATTTAATTAAACAAAATGCCATATGAACACGTCATATTGGGCATGTGGTATTCATAAATCATGGTATTGGCATATGGTATTATGAGAAGATCTATTTACAAGTTAAGAATTTCCAGAGTAGAGTGGGGGAGTATCTCAATGGTTAAGAATATTGTTACATATTTTTGAAATGTACATATATTTAAGTCATATATTAATTATTTTATAATTAATACAATAATAATATAAAAGAAAATTATAATTTAGTTAATTTGTATTATTTTTTTTATATGGGAAATGTGAAATGTATAATGGGGTAAGTATTTTGATGTTTATCATGGATTGATGACTACATGTGTTTACTAGCCATTTAGCTTATATGGTTACAATGTTAGTTATTAGTGCAGCTATATAAATTAAATGGTTGGTAAAGACCTATAGACATCAATCTATGATAAATATCAAACACTTACTTCATGATACATCTATTGCTAAAATTAAAATAATCATAAAAATTCTCTAAATTTTGACTTTATTTTAAATTTATTATTATCATTATTAATACAAAAAGATTTAATATATCGTTTAGTCTAACTAATACACAAAATAGTCATTTTCCTGTCACTGTCAATTTTTCCCAAAAATTCGTAGAGATTTTTAAGAATATTAAGTTTATGTTGTTTAATGTGCAAAGGTTCAATGCTTTAGGGCTTTTTTAGTGTGTTAAATCCATTTATGCATATAGAAGTGCATTTTAAACAAGAAAAAACCACAAGCTTACTTGAAATTGTATTGTCGGAATCATGCCAAAAAACCATTTCATCTATTAGTTAGACTCATCCTTATATAAATTAAACATATTGTTGTAATGACTACAACCACCCTCCAAACTTTCACCTTAGCTTCATTTTGGAGCCTCCCTACCAACCTTTCACAGCACCTTGTCTTGCTTCATCAAGTACACAAGCTTCAGTATTTTTATTGCACAAAGACAGCCTATCAATCAAAGCTTGATGCATTTCCCTCACAGGATGTTCATCCGGGCTGGGTCCAACTGCAGGCTAAGAAACTCCCCTAAGAAATTGCCCAATTTTGGAGGGAAACTAGCCTTCCCTCCAGAAATTGTGCAATTTTGTCTGGCAGCCTGCTAGACTTCAGAATTGAGCAATCCTACCAGTCACGCTTCACACAGAAAACAACACAATCCTTCACAGTAGGCCTGCCCAGCCTAGGAATTGTGCAATCCTAGGTAGCAATCAGCTGCTCTATCCAAAAATTGTGCAAATCTCCTGGGCAGCCAGCCCAACTCCCATCTAGAAATGTGCATTTTCTCCCAGTAGTTAAGCAGCCTCATGTATGAGGATTTGGTTGACCAGTTCCACCCGGGACCAAGGAAACTTGACTTGCATGCATGGCTTGCTTTCCCCATAATAGAAAAAGGAAACATACAAAAAGAATTACATGATTCAGGGAGCTATTTTTAGTAGCTTGAGGTTACATGAAAAGTTCATTTTAGAAACTTTCCTCCAAGTGTCGTTTTTTCCTAGATTTGTAGCATCCACATCATGAGCTCAAACTTATTTATTTGATGCATCAGAGCTCATTATTTCACATAGATCCTTGATCTCTAACATCCCACAACAAATCCAGGACTCTTCGACACATCCGGCTCAGCTATTCACGGGTAAGTGGTCTCAACTTGTCTTCTTGAGCATTTCTATCGCTTTCTGTGTTTTCACTTGTGTGAGTATTGTTTGCTTGATTTATTTGAACGCATGTTGTCATTTACATGCATACTAGCTTGTACTAGCACCATTTCATTTTTCATTGCTATCTCACTATTGTCACATGCATGAAAATGTTTTCATGAACGATCGTCGATTCGGTGACTCGCTTCACCCACATGCATGTTGTTCTGTTTTCTGAATACTTCACTCAATGTTTGCATGCACGATCAATCACTTCTACTTTCACTCAACATCTCCATTCATTAACTTTCATATTTGCTTTCAATTGCCCATCGGCAAGTTTGGTCAGCCTTGGCCCTGACTCTACCTCACCGAGACAACAATGCATAATCTAGGGAAGGAAGGCTCTATCTTCCTCTCCATAAATGTGCATTTCTGCCCTGCCACTATCCTCTAGGACTAATTTGTACATTTATGAAGGACAGTGACTACTCACCAAAAAAATTGCACAATGCAGTCCCTGAGCCTGCAGTCATTGCCAACTGGAATTGCGCATTGCGTCATCCCAACAATCAGCGGTCAGTCTGGATTGTGTATTACGCAAATCTAGTAGCCATTCTTGCCTCCCAGATAGCCCAGACTACCTTTTACATAGCTCTGGTAGCCAGTCACCCAGCCTCCTAGAAGAAATTGTGTAATCTTTGCTTATTATTCCCCAGGTATGTGTTATGTCATTCCCCGAATTTGCTTTACTTTTCATTGACAAATTTCTTGCCATGCAAACTGATTTGTCTCTAGATCTTTTAGGTGTTCATCTACCTCTTAGCAGTATAGGATCAATGGCCTCTAAGAGAGAAGGATCAAAGGACACTAATGGAAGTGCAACTAAAGCAACAATTAAACAAGTGTCCACATGTCTACTGATCTATGAAGATACCAAGTTGTTTCTAGAAAAGGACATCAAGCTGAAATGGAAAGAGGTCAATGAAGCATTGGCAGGCACTCTCAAGGAAGACCTCGAAGACCGCCAGCTGTATATGAACATTCACAAGTCTAGCTCGTACTAGATTGCATATAGATACCCCACGTTCCCATGCACAAACATGATACACTGGATTATCTTGCACACTAATCCCGAGATGATGACTTTGAGCAGTGTCATTGGGATGAAGATTGCAACCTTTTGGGCACATTATTATGAATAGATGTATCAGATGTCGGAGCCTGTGACTATCATGGAGACTCCCTTCAGCTTACCCAGCAATAGTGCCAACTCTAGAGACATTTTGAAGAAATGGGTAAAGGAGTTGGCTAGATTCAGGATAACACCCAACCAAATCTACAAGACGAAGATACTGCGGAAGGTGTATCAATACTTGGTCATATTTTCATGTCCAATGTATGGCCAAGAAAGCATAGAAACCTTCCCATAGAGTTGGGTGATCACGCTGGACCAACTGGCCACAGAGGCAAAACCATGTAACTGGTCTGACATGTTTTATCATCAGCTGAAGGAACAGGTAATGAAGGCTCAACAATGACTCGGAGGTATGCAAGCAAAGATCTACATGTCCACCTACATCTTAGATGCAATCTGTGCTCGATAGGAATTCCCAGGCTTGGAGTGGGCATGGTCACCGACAAAGACTATTGTGAACACATATTGTAAGTTATTGTCCTAATGCAACTTCAGAGAAGTTATCACACGATTGTACGATCATTTTTTCACCCCAGTTTACAAGATGATATTCGAATAAGATCCACGGTACATGTTGAGGGAAACAATGGAGGCACTAATAGACATTGTTGATTGGTATGCCTCACCGTCTGGCACATTCATACGAATGTTTAGTGCGAAAATCCTTTGCGTGTTCTACCAAAGTTTGCCTTGGACATACTCGTCATGCAAGAAGTAGCATATCACATCTCGGCAGGATTGACAACTAGACTACACCAGAAGAAGAAGGCACCTTGGCCCGCTCTTCCATTGTGGATTGGGTTATATGAGATCCAGAGTTTCAAGCAAGCAGATGTCGAAGCAGAACATATGAGGAAGTACCTATTTGACCTCTGAAGTTACAATCTGTATGATCACAATTTTATTGTGAAAGATCATTGCACAAGAGTACAGTTCAACTGGATCCATGGGAAATTTCATTAGGATGAGGAGGACCCATGGAGATACTGCTACAGTTTCTGCAGACCCAATGAACAGATCAGCTTCGTTGTGGAGTGGTTAGCTAAGAAACATGAAGTAACATCCTGAAGAGTACCAACACCAGCACCAGTAGTAGAAGAGGCAAGCATACTAGTGCACAATAAGGGAAAGAGGAAGATTTTCGATCGCATGGAGGAAGAGAAAAGCTGCAAGTTCTTAGAAAATCCAATTTTGGAGAAAGAATCTTTGGCTATAGAGGCAAAGAGGAAACAATGGGACAAGAAAATCACATAAAGGCAGAAGGGGAAGAGAAGAATGGAGGGAATAGAGAAGGAGTTGCATGAGCTGAAGGAGAAACTCTAGAAGGAACAAGAGCTGCAAAAACAAGAGAGGGAAGTGCAGAAACAATAGGTATGGTAGGGGGCGCAACATGTGAAAATATATGAAATAGCGCCCATACTGGTAGTGGATTCATCATAATAGCTGGCACTGGGCAGACAGGGTGAACCACCACCGGAGTAGGACTTCACTCATGAGATAGAGTAAGCACTTCAATAATTGGATACAGATATGGAGAAACAAGAATTGGAATAGGACATCGAGCTTATGCCTCACCACCAAGAGTTAGACTTAACTACCTCACCATATCCAGCATATGAGCAAGTCTCAAGTGACCAAGGAGGCATTGAGATCCTCAAAGATCAACCCGAAGGAGAGATGCACAACATCTCATTCGACGAGTCTCAAACATAGAGTTGTGCAATCTCGTAGAGTGTCGACCCTGGATGACCATACATCTCTTACTCAAGTTGAGGAACGAGTGATTGTGTCTAATGTGCGTAAACATCCAACACCTTTGGCTAATGCAACCAAAGTTTATGTCGAAGCCACTAGCTCAAGTGTTCACTTTCTGATAGCTGAAAATGATTGAAGGGCTAAGGAACTTCAGATAGCCAAGAAAGGAGGAGAGTTGGTGACAACGTCTGCTTGAGCTGAACTGAAGAAGGCAACACCAGATGAAGTTTTGTCCCTTGACACAGTTATGCGAGGGTTGTACTCCAAGTTTTGCACCATGCATAAGGCAGTCATCCATATCAACGGATGGTAGTAACGATGTGCTAGAAGAGCACGTATCTTGACAAACTTGCACATTGTTTTTTATTACATGCAAACATGGACAATAAGATACAAGGGAGCCCTACTTCACTTTCATAAGATGATGAAGGCTAGTGTGGTTGAGATGAAGGCACGTATTCGGAGTCAAATTCAGAACTATGAAGAGCTCTTACAACTCATCACTAGTATACAAGCTTCCCATGCATGTGTGTTCAAGAGTATGGATGTTTTCGTGCACGCACATGCGATCCCATCTATTGGGACTCTCACCTAGGCAAAGACAAAGGATCAGGTCCAGCTAGAGCTTGACTCATACTTTGATGAGTTGATGCAGATTGCTACCAGCCCAGACATGGCCATCAGTGCAGACATCATGCACAAGTATGTTGTTGGTCCAGTCGCATTGAATATAATGATGTGTATGCTTACAGTCGAGTTTGACAGAGGAGCCTGAGAAGTGTACCCGGATTCTATGGAGGCAAGAGTCAGGTCCCATAAAGATGTCATCTTGGAGCACACAGACACCATCGTGGGCTACCGATCTTGGAATCATTATGTTACCGTTGATCAACGCAAGGATGTTGAGGTGGACTTCCATGGTCATCTAAGTCATAGTGATGTCTAGCATGGCTTGCTCAAGCCATTTCTCTCGCATGGGTACATGTGCATTGCAATGTAATGTCTTGTCAAGTGGAAGTCAAGTTGTGATAGTTGGATGCAACCGTCATAGAGTAGATGAAGAGTCATGAGAGTAGTTGAATTGTCACAAAGGGGAATGTCAAGGGCCACCCCACCCTTTCCTATAAATAGTTCCTCATAACTCATTATGTAGGCTTTTGGTCAGCCAAGCTTCTGATAAGACTATCTTGGATAGAGCTTGGACAGTATTGTAACGAGCCTTGGATTCTCCACTGCGCAAAGCTTGTACATCTCTTTGGAGGAGCAGGCGGTTGTGGATGTAATGTTCTGCTATCGGAACTAGCGGTTGGACATGGATGTATTGTATGATTGGAACTTACACTTCTTAATATAACAAAAGCCAACACGTTTCATGCATATGTTGTACTATACTCTATGCTATCTAGTTTACTCTAAATGATGTATATATCTGTTTACTTATGCATGCATGTATAACCACCTGTGTATGTATGTATGAATATTTCTAAAATGTGTTGTTGGTTTAACCATAACTTTGGATTGCTTGCTAACTTGCCTTCCATGTGATGTATCTTTGCTCGTGTGTTCCCTTATTAACTACATGCTATCACAGGTTTCCAAAGGGCGCACTCATCTCAACCCCCGTGTGCTATAACCTCTCATCCACCTTCCTTGGCTCGCTGCAGTTGTCACACCCTTGCTACCAACAAAGTTATCTTACTTGCCTCTGTTCAAAATCAGGGTCAAGGCATTACCATACTACTCACTATTGGGACTCCTATACCAAACAGTCTGAGGTATAATTGGGACTTCTCACTGGGGAGATCCCTTGACATGTTGGCTGATCCAGCACCGTCAACATTTCTGGCACTAGAAGGAGGGCCAGATGACAAGCTGTGTCCTCTCATCTTATTTTGAACCTTTTCATATCTATCATGGATTCTTGCACTCTTCTCGCTCTGCGATGTTTTTTGAATCATGATGATGTCACCATCATGAGGGAGTTCTTCGATCACTTGTCCACTTACACGTATGATGGTGAAGGTGAAGTGTCCTAGCGTGAGTTCTTACATGACTTTCTTTCCATGCTTCATGAGGAAGATGGGTGTTCTGACAAACAAGCTAGTTTGTTGCTTGCATATACACTTCACGAATCTCCACATCAGTGGTTGTGCAGCCTACCAACTGATAATGTGCACTCACTTGAGCACTTATGTGATCTCATTGAATGCAAGTTTCAACCCCGTATAGAAATTACCTACATACAAATTCTAAAACACATAAAATAAACAATGCGAGAGCATAACACATAAAACACATATACACAGAGATTTTCCTCTGGATCCCAAAACTGGGACTACTAGCTTGATTTTTCATTATATT
>APFE030234483.1:14875-36905 GCA_000404065.3 Pinus taeda | reverse complement strand
GTAACTTTTTAGAGATGAAACTCGGGCCTTTTGACCTTTACAGGGGTACGCACCCAACCTTTAGCTTACAGAGCGTATAAATACGCAGGTACAGTGTGTTAGGAGTGTGTACACGCAGGCAAGGTAGAGAGAACCTGCGTACCCAGAGATAAACATGTTTTAAAGTGACTTTCTCTCTTTTTGAAGTTTGACATGAAGAGCAAAGGTTTGAGGCTTGACAAGGAGGACAACATGGCTATTTAACTGCAGATAACCATGGTGACAAATTTCAGTGTAACAAGGATGGTCTAAAGGGTTATAAGCTTTGGAACCCAGTCACACGGAAGGTTGTGTACAGTTGAGATGTGGTGTTCAGAGAGGTGAAAGATGTTATTAAACATGAATTCCAACCAAAGGAACCTATAAAGATAGAGTTTGAACTAAAGGAGGAAGAATCAGACTCTGTAACAGAGGATGAATCAGAAGATGAAGAGCCACAAACTCCGGCTGTGAGAAGATCAGTTCGAGAAAGAAGGCAGCCAGAAAGGTATAGTCCATCTACTTTTTGTTCAAAGTTTTCTTTGTCTGTTATTGATTATGATCCCAGAACTGTGAAGGAAGCAGTGGATTCAGAGGATGGAAAACTTTGGAAAGAGGCCATGGTTGATGAAATGGCATCTTTGAACAAAAATAAGGCTTGGGATCTAGTGTTTCCGGCTGGAAGGAAACCCATTGGCAGCAAATGGGTGTTCAAGAAGAAGACAAATACAGAAGGGAAGGTGGAGAAATACAAAGCTTGGTTGGTAGCAAAAGGTTATTCCCAAGTGCCGGGAATTGATTTCGGTGATATTTGTTCTCCTATTGCCAAGGTAACTACTATTAGATTAATTTTATCTGTTGCTGCTGCTTTTAATTTTGAGGTAGAATAGATGGATGTGAAGACAACATTTCTTCACTGGGATTTGGAAGAGGAAATCTACATGAAGCAACCTGAAGGCTTTGCATTGAAGGGTAAGAAAGAACTAGTATGCAAGTTAAAGAAGTCTCTGTATGGGTTAAAATAGTCACCAAGGATGTGGTATCATAAATTTGATACATTTATTCGGGGACTTGGCTTCACCAGAAGCAAAGCAGATCATTGTGTGTATTTTAAATTAATTGGTGACCGTGTTATTTATCTGGTCTTGTATGTGGATGATATGTTGTTGGTTGGAAGTGACAAAGAAATTATCCAGGATTTGAAGACCCAATTGTCCTCCAAATTCGACATGAAAGATCTTGGTGCTGCAAACTATATTTTGGGCATGGAAATTAAAAAGATCGAGCAAAGAGGAAGCTCTAGTTAAACCAGGGAAGTATGTCGAGACAATATTGCAGAGGTTTAATATGCAGGATAGTAAACCGGTAAAGGTTCCTATTCCTGTAGGTGTGAGGTTATCTGCTGAACAGTGTCCCAAGACACAAGAAGAGGAAGCGGACACAAACAAATTCCTCTAGCCTGATAATGGGTCTAGCCACAATTAATACATTCTATGGAAGATTTCCTTAGGTTAGAACCAATTAAGAGGGCCTACCTCTTAGTACGCTTATCCCGTTTGATGATGTCCTTGCTTGCTTGCTCCAACTATCTCTCTCTTCCTTCTTCAAACCCCTGAAACAAGTAAACAACAACAAAAAACAACCGTGATAATAGACAAATTGTAATTCAACCTACTTAACAAGTAAAGAAACATTAAGCTATGAACATGTAATATTACACATCATATAGGAAATCAATTGATAGTTGCATATATATTGAATCAAGAAGAGATTTCGACCATTGTCCTGATGTTGTCGTTCTCTTCTAACAAGACCAGGGTCCCACACACTTATGCTAGCATTACATGATGGCCTCAACAATAATAGTTTTAAGGCTCTTACCTTTAGGCTTCACTCCAAACCAAATCACTTCTCCCTCACACAACTAGAGAGCTACACCTATGAATAGCTTGTTGTTTACTCCAAACCAAAATAGCACTAGCACACCAACATTAACACTAGCTTGTGCTTGGGAAGAAGGGAGGTTTATATAGGATGAATGGATGGGAGATGGATCCTCTTCTCATGGGAGAAGGTCTTATCCCTTGAGGTAGTTCCATCATTATAGGGGAAAGGAGCCCAAACTGACATCCTCGACCCCATTTGGCCAAACCATTTACCAGACTTCCATTACGAAGCTTCTAGAGCTGGAAGCTTCGGCTCTTAATTTAAAAAATTTAGGGTAACAGGACCGGTGCAACTAGAACACAATTTAGTCACTCCGGTCAATGCTAGGGATAGTGCTAATTCCTACATATCGGCATGAGGAAGACAAGGGACATTAGAGTCGGTCTTATAAATTGGGCAAAACAGAAGTTTAAGGGGAAATGATGCAAAAGGGAATTGATCTGCTAATGAAGAGGGACACAATGGGAGTTTCTTCATGAAGGGAAATCATGTAGGGTTCACTATAGAGGTCCTCCAGGATCAAGGAATGGGGAGTACACAGACAATGACAAAATTTTGTGTAACAGATGCCCCCTAAAGCGTGAAGTCCGAACTAGAGTGAGGGATGAAATGATTTATGAATAAGTGCGGAGAATCATAGTCTTCCGTCGGAAAACCTGCAAGCAAGTAGAGATACATATACATAACAGAAAACTCTGTAAAATGATACATGAACCATGGTAGAGACACAATCATCCAGAGAATGATCATGTAAATGGATCCAGGCATGGGCACAACCATCCGTCAAAGAGGATCATAACGAAACCAAGGTATGGTCGCAGCCATCCAATGATGAGAAGGATCACATATGATAACTCATGGTATGGTCGCAGCCATCCATCTAAAAGAGATATGCATATCATCATAACCATGTCACATCACTTCGCAACTTGGACTTTTGTGATTTGATTCCAGGGTCTTGTGCTCCAACATGACTTGATCAAAGTACAGATTCTAACATGTGAATAGATGTGTTGACATCGAACATGCTATAAAGTCGCTTCATTACCAGTCAATGATGTAAACTATTAACAAGCGTGAGAGAAACCACCAATAATGACAATTTTCCTCAAGGTCCTATTAGCAAAATCCATGGAATGTGAATATAGGAACTGAAGTCGAGCACCCGTGAAATCACTTGATCGAAAGCCACTGATGTGAACTTGTTGTTGAGTGCAAAGAACTTGCCATTAGGGAATGCAAGCTCTAAGGTACTGGAAGGGAGTCTCTCGGTCAATTTCCCGGATAATGAGTTGAAGTCAACGAGAAACGACCGTGTCAAAGGAGGGCCATAATGTTTCCCACATTATCGACATGAGACGAGAGGATGTAAGAGATGATTTTGGATGATACAGAGAATCAAAGGTAAGCATTATTGCAGAAGGACAACTCTTGAACATATCGGCGACACGACTAGAAGTTTGGCAGCTTTTGGATCCATAGGATCGGTGGTCATGATGATGTGGCAAAGATAAAATGGAAGGAAAAAAATGAACGACCCAACCTAGGAAGGTTAACGATACAAAGGAGGATATCCCAAGCCGACACGAAGCAGAAAGTGTCATGTTCAAGAGTGAGCTACCGACACAACTAATTAGATTTCCAAATCTTCCCCCACCATTTCTGGCAGGTACCCCAATTATTTTTTAATCACAAGCTTGAAGGGGATAGCATATGCTTGCACTCTAAGTTCATCCTTCGGACAAATACAACCTAGTAATTTTAACGAGCCTTAGGAAGGCGAAGCTCATGTTCGTCATGGTGATGAATCCGATGTCGTTTAATATTTTAACGAGTCCAACAAAGGTGTAACTAGGTATCTTTTTCATGTTTAGAGAGTTTGAAAAAGACACATAAAAGAAAACTCCACATGGTTGTTGGGTTGTGTTATATTCTTTCCACGACTAATCTACGTAGTGAACGGGGGGGTGGAGCCCTCCCTTCTCTGCGCCGATTGCGCAGCGGGGGGCGAGTAGCCCCCCTCTACGGGGTTCGGGGCAGCACCCCGAGAAAATTTTTTTTGGACCCTATATTAGGTTGGGCGAACCTACCTATGGTTTTTCGGTCCACGGTTTTGGATGCGATGGTTTTCGGTCCATGGTATTGGATGCTTAGGCATGTATAAATATGTATTGTAACATTGAAAGGAAAATAATGAAAAATCAAGCTGGTAGTCTCGGTTTTTGAGATCTAGTGGGAAATCTCTGTGTATATGTGTTTTATGTGTTATGCTCTCGCATTTTTATTTTTCCTGTGATTTAGAATTCGTATGCAGGTAATTTCTGTACGGGTTTAAAACCTACAATGGTCCCTTTTCTTACATTTGTGTCTCTCGAGCCCGAAAAGGTAGAAAACGATACTTGAGTGAACTGCTTGACCATTTCAGTCAAGGAGTACCTTTTTCGTAAATAGTGCCTCCTAGCCCGAAAAAGGGGTAAACTTATACTGGGTGCATGACGTTTCACATTCGTTAATGAGTTCGAAATGACAAGGGATCGGCCATGTTTTTGCGTTTAAAGGGTTGGAAAAGAGCTTGAAAGTGGACCCCCCATTTTATTTTCTTTTACGAGTCAAAATGGAAAAATACTCGGCAATCTTTTCATATGAGCTTAAAAAGTTGAGAAAAGCGCTGAAACATGACTCGTCATCATCGTTGAACATCCATCACCTGTCGCTGTGCAAAAAGGTAAAGTGTATTATCTAGTTCCTGAGGCAAAATAGGTTAAAATATTTTGAAAACCTGATATTTTTATGAAAAATGAATAAAAATGAGAAAAGTAAATATATTTTTACCATTTACCATTTTACCTTGCTGTGAAAATCTTTTACTCACTTTTTCCCTAATTGTTCCGGAGCAGATTGCGGAGATCCGGGTGGTCATTCGCCAAGCCGCCAGCTACATGTAAGAGCCAAATCCCTGAGCTCCATTTTCATGTCCTTTTTTTCCTATTTTTAACTATTTTTTTTGGTTTTTTGAGTGGGTTTTGCAAAAACAAAATTGCCCTCGGTCGGCGCTACTTCCAGGCACAGAATCGCACCAGTCGAGGATGATTAACAAAGCCTGTCATGTCGTCAATGCAACTATTTTTAAAATAGGCGCGTCGGTGCCGTGAATAGGGAAAAACCCTATTTCCTCAAAAAATCACCGTTAAAACTTAAAATTTATGGGCCAAGAATGATTGTTGACTCAAATTAATGGCTTTTGTAGGAAAGAATCACTGAAAATGGTGGACTGGAAAGAACGAGAACACAAGGACGTGGACACCCAGGCATTGAATGATCCAAATTGCCTGGAATATTTGAGGGCTTGCAGGCTCCTCAAATTTTTCCTCACACAAGGGACGCGGGCCGAACCCGAGTTTCTTTGGTACCTGATTAGTCTTTGGGACATAAATTGGGAAATATTTTTCATTTGTGATCAGGAGCTAGAGTTGGAAATTTCAGATATATAATTCATCACTGGACTGTCCCGAAGAGGGGAACCAGTCAACTTGTATGGGTCACCACCTATTGGGGCAAGCATATCTACATTTCTTGCTAAACACTGCCCTGAGGCCCTGAAATCCAAGAGTGGGAAGATTGAGATTTCCAGTGTTTGGGATCTGACACTGAGAGTTCTTCTGTTGACCATCAACAGAGTGGCGGGGCCCCAGGTGGAACATGAGACCAACAAGTCGAAGTCCCTGTACGTTATCGAATGTACGACACATACGATCTTCAACTAGGCAGAGGCCATGAAGATCAACATAAAGTGCCAGATAACCAATGCTAAGGCAGGGAATTTGAAGCAATTTTGCTTCAGATCCATGCTCGTGACCTTTTTCTTGGAACGGGTGCCACTATTCCAGTATCAGCTGACTGAGGTAGATCCTCCTATGCCACACGATCTGCAGATGGCCCGCTAGAGTTGTTTGATGCCCAAGATCACTGGGGGTCAGCACATGTCATACAAACCTACATTCTTTTCATGGATATGATGACAAAAGATCGTAGTGGAGGACTGGCCATACAGTGGCACCGACTTCCGTGGAGATTTGGATATGCCCTTACCAGATGGAGAGGATTTCGATGACGAAGGTAAAAAATCAGCTTTTTAATTTTGAGATTTTTGAAATTGTCTTTGGTATATATGTTCTTATAACATTTCTCTTGTTAATGCAGACGTTGGACCAGAACGACCTGATGGGATGTCCCCAATAGCCAAGCGTGTTCCCTGCTCGATTGATGATGTTGCTCCTTATCAGGAGGGGAGTGACAACAAGGAGGAGATCCCGAGGAACCTTGAGGGGTTGACTCGTGGTATCTCGGAGTATGCTCGGGTAGGATACATTTGTCGTCAGTACTAGAGACACACGGTGGGAGTCTCGGATCGGATCCGCTGATTGCTGACTCATGTTGCACGAGCTGTATCATGCTACCACGATCACCATGCTGATTAGTTCCTAGGTCCAACACTAACATTTTTTTAGGCCGGTGTGCCACAAATATATGAGGCCTGCGAGCCGCTGATGTTGTTTTGGACACACATATTACTTTTTGGGGGTTATGATGTATCAAACATTATCACCATATATATATATATATATATATATATATATGTTGTATTTTCTTGCTTACTACGGTACAAATGATTTGTTTTATCTTTTCACATGTTATGGAAAAGCCTATCTAACACATAATCAGCTAATGCATCTGTCAATGTATTCATGCATCTAGGAATATGATGATATGTAATATAATCAAAATGCCTTTCCAATAGATGAATACGGAGATACATTCTCAATATTTGAGGGTTTCTAACAGAATATTGCTCGTTGAGTTGAAGGACGACAAACTGTGAATCCATGTTGACAACCAACTCTCTAATGTAAAGAGCAATGGCTTCTAACAACATTTCGATGACCGCACTGTTTTTAGCAATGTTGTTAGTTGTGTGACCTAGATAGATACCTTGAAGGTTAATCAAATCACCATTAGGGTCATAAATAGCCCATGCTGTGGATGATAGGTTCCGGGTACTACGACAAGCACCATCAGCGAAACTGATGTGAGGAGGCGCAGTCATCTACAAAGCAAGAAAAGCATAGTAAACAAGAAAGTTGTTTGAAAACTAACACAAAACCACACTGCACAAAAATGAATGACACACTAATGTACACAAGTAATCATGAAAGATGACCTAAGAATAGTACTTCTTGAGGTAAAGCCCGTTTCGGGGCTTATCCAGAGGATTTCCTTTGTAATCAATAAGCTCATAGGCTCCTTTATGCAAAACACGTTTCACACTATAGGGCCCATCCCACATGGGTTCAAACTTTCCTGCCCCCTGCTTATCATTATCTTGGTTGTATAGTAATACCAAATCACCCTCAGAGAATGCACGAGGGGAGACTGACTGATCAAAATGGGACTTGACCCTTTTCTTTTGTGCTTCGATGACCAAGGCAACGAGACGACGAGTCTCGTCCAGTCATTCTAAATATAAGAGGCATTCCTCCTGAGGTGATGTTTCAGGGAGGAGTTCAACAATTAACTTGAGTGAAGGAATCTCGCATTCGATCGACAATGTTGCTTCTAGACCATAGACCAACTGGAATGGTGTGAAACCAGTTATGTCCTTGGTTGAGGTTCGGTAAGCCCATAGAGCTGAAAAGAGAATGAGATGCCAATTTGACTTGTGCATCCCAATAGTACGCTGAAGCATTGTAACCAAAACCTTGTTCACGACTTCAACTTGGTCGTTGGCCTGAGGGTAATATGGGGTCAAGCCATCGTGGCGCAAGCCCAATGCGGATGTCAGCTCAGCCATCATGTAATCTCCGAAATAGGAGCCATGGTCTGTGACAATGGCTTGAGGCACGCCGAACCTGGAAATAACATGGTTGAAAAGGAATTGAGCCATCGTCTTACCATCTGTAGAGTATGTAGGCATCGCTTCGGCCCATTTGGTGAAATAATCCACATCGATGATAATATAGCAATGCCCCTTGATCAAACAAGGGTTACATGTCATATAATCAATGCCCCATTTGGAAAAAGGACCAACGATAATGACAGGGTGTAGGGGAGCGGGTGGGGCACGCATCTTGCGTTGGTAAATTTGGCATTCATGGCACTTGCGAATAGCAAGGATGCAGTCTTTAAAAATAGACGGCCAAAAATTTCCAACGTGAAGGATTTTTTGAGTGGTAGCTTAACCAGACATATGACCACCACATGGCTCGGAGTGGCAATAATTGAGAACTCTTTTAGCTTCCTCGATCGTAAGGCATCGGCAAAGAATTGAATCGACACCGACATGGTATAAAGTATTGCCAATATTACGGTAGGGTTGGGAGTGATGCCAAATCCTTCGATGATCATCCTTAGTCAATAAGGACCGGAATGTTGACGTATGGAAATACAAGATGATATCACCATACCATGGATCAAGGGTGCTAATCATGAAGAGAGTCTCATTTGGAAGATGTTCATCTGCACCAGCAGGAAGAGACTTAGAGGGAAGGGAACAAATCAATTCGGCGAAAACGAGTGACTTCTTAGATTTGGCAGTAATAAATACCAAATCAAATTCTTGCAAGATCACAATCCATTTAGAATATTTGCTGCCCAGCAATAGACAAGTCAGGATATAGGTCATGGGGTTGCATTTGGAAATCACTGTAGTCGTGCGCAAAATAATGTAGTGTCGAAAGCGTTGAGCAGCCTGGACGACAGTCAAATCCAACTTCTCGACATGTGCATAACATGTTTCAGTGTCAAGGAGATTACGACTAAGGTAGTTGGTAACATGTTCATTTCCTTCGTCGTTGGTTTAGACCAGGACCATAATAATGGTGCTAGAGGCTGCAACTAGGTAAAGGAAGTAATCTCGATAATAATCTGGAGGGCGCAACAGAGGAGAATTTACGAGGACGGCCTTGAGATCATCAAAAGATTTTTGGGCCACCTCATCCCATACAAAGGGAATTCCTTGTTTTAGCAACCGGGTAAATCCTGTAGCTAGCCAAGCATAATTGGGTATAAAACGACGAAGAAAAATGACCTTTGCTTGCAGGCTCTAGAGTTGGTGCAGTGAAGATGGAGAGGGTAAATTTACAATAGCCTCAACTTTCAGTGGATCAAGGCAAATATTGTCCTAGGAAACAATGAAGATGAGGAGTCGTCTAGATTCTACGCAAAAAACACATTTGTGCGAGTTTAACCGAATGTTATAGTGTCTACAGCGTAGAAAGATCTACCGAAGATGGTCTGGGTGATCATGGCGCTTACGAGAATAAGCGGGAAGGTCATCCAAGTAAGGCTCGAAAATGTTGCGAATATCATGAAACGCCTAGGACATTGCTCGCTGAAACATAGCCCCAAAATTTTTTAGGCCGAAAGGGAGATTTTTGTACGTGAACGTACCCCATGAACAGAGAAAAGCCATCTTTTCTTGATCAGCTGGTGCAATGTTAATCTGGTTGTAACCAGAAAAATCATCCATAAAGGAAAATATCTCTCTCTCGGCACATTCATCAATGATTTGATCAATGAAGGGAGTAGGATATTTATCTTTAGGACAAGCACGATTAAGATCTCGATAATCAACGCAAACGCGGATCGTGCCCTATTTTTTTGTCACCGGGACAATATTGGACACCCAGTCTGTAAGACCACACAAACACATCACAAAATTCCTGAAACAGATGAGTATAAGTCTCGATCTCATTCGAAGAACAAGATACCCCAATATGCACATGTTCAATGATACCAGGCTTGATAGGGATATCAATCGGCATCGTTTGGGTAATATTACCCAAATTTCCTTCCGACCATACTTCATGGGTCTTGATTGGTGGCGGAAATGGAGAAGAGGACTCTTCGAAAGCAGTAGACATAACCACCGGACGAGGTAGGAACGAGTAGTGATGATGAGGATCAATCCAAGGTGGTTCCTTGAGAGACATGACTTCCATGATACCTTCATCAGCAAGGAAGGTCTTGGCTAAGGGATCAGGTGATTCCAAAGAGCCAAGCCACGGGGATTGAGAGTACGTATCGAGATAGGTCTTTGAAACAAAAGAATGAGAGGTTGCAAAACTTGAAGCCAAAACAATTTCCACGTAATTGACTTCGGTGGATTTAAGTGGCATAACCTCGCCCCAGGTATCAACAAGATCTGGTGAAGGTATGATCCAAGGATTAGATTTAACTGAGACCATGTTGATAGAGGCAACATGAGGAGGTGGGAGCGGAAAAATTCCCATTAAGGCAGAATCTTTAAAAAGACCTGCCCCCACACTCTCATAGGGAGCACCAGTGTGCTTGATGCACAGAACATTGCCATCCGAGGAGGAAGAGGCAAAGAAATACAACTGGTCAATAGTGACAATCTTCCCTTGATGGGGAAAATGAATCACGCAAAATAGAGAGGAGACCATGGCATGCATAGCATGGGTCCAACTTCGACCAAGGAGGAGATTATAATTGAGATTAGCATCAACAATATCTACCTCAACTTGTGCTATCTCGCCTTCCAGAGTGATGGCAAGGTTAGGTAAGACACCGAAGGGTCGCAAATCGCACCCATCGAAAGCTTCCAAAGTGTTCGGAGATTGGTTCAAAGCAGGAGAACCAATAGCTTTCCATCATGCGATTGACATGATGCAAGTGGAAGCACCTTCATCAATGGCAGTCCGGTGGATGGTCTTCTCATTGATGATTACTTGAATGAGAAAGGAAATCTGATGAGGGAGGCACGGAACATGGTTCTCTAGATCAAAACATATCAAATTGGAAACAGTGGGATCAATACCCCCGTTAGCTGACAACAAATATTTCTTGAAAGAATAACTTCGGCGTAAATCACATGTAGATAGACATTTGTCAACGTGTTTCGAACCAACTAGTGTGGTTCATCGTCAGGACAAGTTGAAGAAACCGATCCAGCTTAGCATATTAAATAGTCTGAGCAGCTTTGGAGCACCTCGAGAGCTGACATCGTTGACGGCGTATGAGCCAAAACCTCAAAAATATTATAGTTCTGAGTGTCTTGAGCGTTAGAATTGTACGAGGATTCCTGCAACACACCTCGAGAGGGTGGCCGTATAGCAGAATCAGGGTTAGGGCGCTCAATATGAAGAGGGCCAGAACTCGGGGCAGAAGAAGAAGGGGTGAATTCCTTCTCTTTCCCAGCTGTCGAAGCAAGAGTTTGATAATATTTCGATCTAGTAGCCACAATAATAGGCGTATTCATCATGAACACTTATGATCTTGAGGAAGTAAATGATTGGGGTTGGTCTACCATTTGGGTCTGCTAAGATGAAAATGGCTCTTTGAGGACAATGGGGGTCCCTTTGATAAAGCGGCTAACTTCAGATCGTCGGGGACAATCCTTAGTGTAGTGATATTCCTCCTAAATAAGGCAAGGATAATTATGTTTCCGTTGCGAAGATTCGCCAACAAACGATTTAGGAGGGCCGTGTTTTGGGGCATTAGCTTTACCCTTGCCTTTGCCTTTCTTCTTACCTTTCAAGGGTTTGTCTGCTGTGGTAGACTGGACAGCATGGACCTCTGAGGTTTTAACAGGGCCAGGTGGATTCTGGGAAGAACTATTAGGAACAACATTTGAGACCGACTTCTGTTTGGAAGAATATTTAGTAGGGGTCTGAGATAATGAACCAATAACTCCATCGACAGGAGGTACAAATTGCGACTTTGATGCTGTGGTATCAGATGATGGCCGCGGAGCATCGGGTAATAACTCATACAAAGTTCCAGACTGAGAGTAAACTAGATCCAAGTACTGGGCATGAGCGATGGCTTGCTCTTCATTGATGCATCCACCCATAGCTATATCATGAGCAATTGGGGCCACGAATGATTTAGTGAACCATTCAGTAAGAAACTGATTAGAAATCTCAAATTTGATCAGGCGACGTCTTCGTCTCCATTCATGGATATGATTGGAGATGTGTGTCGCAGTATCTTGCTTAAGCGATGTGAGCAAATAGGTGCTAGTTTCATAGCGAACCGACAACTAAAAATGTGTGAGGAAAGCCATGGCTAAAGAGTTAAAGTCATGGTAAGTACTTCGAGGTAGCTCGATGTACCACTTGGCTGCAACGCCTGTAAGGATTCGTTGGAAAAGACAGAGACGAATGAAATCGTCAATGTACAAGTTTGACAAGCACCAAAGGTGTTATGTCATCACATGGGCTTGAGGATCTTCTTTGCTTTCCCATCAAACTTTGGACAATCGCTTGGTATCTTGGATGACACTGGAGGCCAGTATGGTGAATGAAGGATTGGATCATTTGTAAAACGAGATACATCTGGCAACTCGAGTGTGGCCAAGAATGGAAATGGGTATTAAAAGGCATAGGAGGTCGATAAGCGGGTCTGAACAGAGGAGCCCATCCC
This sequence comes from Pinus taeda, assembly GCA_000404065.3. Taxonomy (NCBI): domain Eukaryota; kingdom Viridiplantae; phylum Streptophyta; class Pinopsida; order Pinales; family Pinaceae; genus Pinus; species Pinus taeda. Next base: position 24,497 of record APFE030234483.1, on the reverse strand, counting down.
TCCTGGGGGATTTTGGCCATATGGAATTTGAGACTGCCCCCATAAGCAACGTATGGGTTAAAAGGTTGTTGAGCCTATTGACCTTGGACATATGGGTATTGGACCTGTTGTCCTTGAACATACGGGTGATGAACCTGTTGTCCCTGAACAAGAGGATTTTGGACCTAATGTCCTTGGGCATAAGGTTGATACACTTATTGGCCCTGAACATAGGGATTTTGTACCTGCTACCCTTGACCAAAAGGATTTTGAACTTGGTGACCTAGGGCATTAGGGTTTTGTAACTGATGCCCTTGGCCACAAGGATTCTAGACCTGTTGACCTGGGACATTAGGATTTTGGGCCTACTGCTACAGGACTTGACCTTTGCCCTGCCCTTGCAAGGGTTGACCCTGCTGATATGTATACAAAGGTTTCTGCTACCTGGGTTGGTTTTGTTGTTGCAAGGATTGACCTTACAGTTGCAAAATTTTCCGCTGGGACTGCAAAGGTTGGCCCTGTGAGGACATGGGTTGAGAGGTGTGTGGAGCATATTGCATCTATTGCTGCACGGATTGCTGCAACTATGGAAAGGGTTGACCCTATGGTTGTTGCTGTTGACCTTGCTGCGGGATCATCTGCCCTTGCTGTTGCGCGGATATCCCTTGCTGCAACAGAGTTTGCCCTTGTGGAAACAAAGGTTGCCCTTGTTGTTGTAGATGTTGTCCTTTCTATTGCAAGGGTACTTGAACAGTGCTCGGAAAATTTCCGAACTAAATCTGGCCATAACCACCCTGGAAGGTGGATGAGCCAAGCTAAATGTACTGCCCAGACTGAAGGGTGTAAGGTTGATTAACCATTCCTTGAGAACCATATGGAACGTAAGGAGTTTGGTATTGGACCTAAGCCTCGTAGGGCTACTGATACTGGACATTGCTCGATCCAGAGGAACCAACGGGATTCTGAACTTGTTGGTACCGGACATTGATTGATCCAGACAAATCAATAGGGTTATGAATAACACCGAAAGAAGGTTGGTTCATACCAACCATGTGAGCTTGTGAGCCACTCACATTGGTGGCACCTGAAACCATATAAACATTCATATTTTCCCCCCTAGGCGGTGGCACAACTTGGCCACTAACTAGAGGGATGGAGGAACTGACAGAGACATTCTTCGAAACTACCGATTGTGCCTGACGGGTAACTGTGATTGATGATACAAGGGTGTTCGGAATGGCGGGTTGCACGGGGACTAAGGTGACAACCTATTGGGAATTCGTGTTTGCAAATAATGGACCTGAATTAGGTATGGCGCCTGATGAAAAAACAGGGCAATGGTAAAGTGATGAGGCACTAGGTGTACCTGAAACCAACTGTGCCAAAGACACATAGTTAGGTGGAAAACTGGTGGGAATACCCCCAATATAGGGGAAACCCTCTGGAGGAAAAGGGTGCTCTTCCTCCTTGATAGTGTGTAGAGTAGAAACTTTGGACTCTTCCGGAGAGGTGACTGGAGCATCACCTTCAGGTTCCATATCCAGGAACAAATGACAACGAATGGCTGAAGAAGTACGAGGGGATAGTTCCAAAGGAACACCTGGCTGGTCGTACAGACTGTAAGGACACTACAGTGATATCATAACAGGGTCAGAGGATTCAGAGGGTAGATAACCATTCCAAGTTGACCATCACTAGCTGGAAAGTCCTCAGGAGTTTGAACGAGATTGTCCAAAGATTCCGGGCCAAGATCAGCAGATGTCCCAGTATCGAAAGTAGGTGGAGGATGAGATGCCAAAGGTTGAATGCTTAGAACAATTCCGATTTAAACACCTTGGTCCTCGAGTGATTCGAGTAACTCAAGAAACAGCTCCTCAGACAATCTTTCAAATGGAGGAGAGGAACAGGAACTGGGTGAATCAGATGGTTCAGTCACGATTACCTTGTCTTAGTCGACAGAAAAAATAAACTTCAAGGCTTTAAAATGTTCTTTTAGGGGAAACTCACGATTTGGTCTAAGGAAAGACTAACAAGGTGTTATCGAATCGCGGTCAATCAATTATTAAGACGCATAAAAGACTGGTTCTCTTTCATTTTGTAAGAGTCGAGAAAGAAACAAATATGAATCTATCACTTTCGATTGGAAACGATCTCGAAAGGACAAGTGCTCGAATGATCTTTTAAGTTTAATGAGTCAAAAAGATCAAATCACTGCTCTGGATGATCTAGGTAAATAGGATTACCAGGCAACCATGAACTAATAAATACCTCCTAGCGAACCGAGAAGTACAAGTAGGCAATATCCCCGAATGCTATGTTTGGTGTATCACGTTTGCAAGGCGGCTGACTCGGCTTCCTAAGGATAAAGGATTACAGCCTAGAGGGGTCTCCCGTTATATACTCGATGGTACGGGGAGAACAAATCTGTACTAGCGCTGTCTAATGCTGAAGCTAACAACAACTGCTAGGTTTTAAGATGCCAGAACACGTCTCTAGCCTAGACCTTCTAAATATGATCATTAAGTGTCAAATGCGCCTTAGGTTAATTGAATTCATTTTAAATTTTATCTTGAGTTATGTTTCAGTTACTCTTAGCGATGCGACTCGAAAAACCTTAAATGCAACTAAATGAGACAAGACCCTTTCAATTCGATGAAATGCCTACACTAGAGAGGGTAGAAACTACACAATCAAATGCAAACAACCAAGCAACTGAAAGTGAAATGATCTTTCACTACTTTAATTTTTCGAAAAATAAAGTAATGAAAAATGCATTCCAATTCCTAATTTCCTGACAAGCACATATCTAATTGTCCTTTCGAAAGAAAAAATAGTTCTTTTCCTTTTTCAAATGTGTTGGGCATGGAATCCCCCCAAGAAATGTTTTGGGGCTTAAAGCCCAAGTTTTTACCAAGTCCATTGTAAAGGTTCCGCGATTTTTGGGCGTGAAGCGCAAAGTCATAATAGAGTCACAGGGTTGTCTGCCCTTGTTTTTGTAATGTAATGTTGGATTGTATAAATAGAGCGAGGCTATAAGTGTAGAAAACATAAGTGAAGACATAGAAGCATGATGAGTCTAAGGGATTGAGTCGAAGTGTAAAGTGTGTCTTTGGGTCATAGAGTAGGAGAAGGCTCTGCAGCTGTGTTCGCAGAAGCCTAGTAGTCTGCAGCTAAGTGCACAGACCCCTGCAGCTCAGTGCGTAGGGCAGGTCGAGTTTGTAATCATTGAAAGCATTAATAAAGAGAATTTACATCATATTCATGTGTATCTTTTCCTATTTTATGTATTATTGGGTATGAATTGCAAGTTTACTATTTATTTGCTGCGCGAACTCATATGATTGTGTTGTATAAATAAATATAACGTAAGGCATCCATTTACGTGAAGATAACTAACTGGTGTAGGAAGATAAATAAGATATCAGGTGTGACTTAGGGAAATAGTGCAGAGCGCTGCTCCAGCAGCGCGGAAGCCCCATAGCCCCTGGTTAGGGCTGCTCGAAGGCAAGTATATCAGGGCATGAGGGATAGGGAAGTGCGCGAAGTAACCTGCGTGAAGGAAGTAAATGTTGGACCCAATCAAAACCCTCAGACATCTCAAGGGTGCGGAAACCTAGTTCCAGCACCCCCCCATACTACTTCAGGTGAGACCTCAGTCCGCGCTCTGTGGACTGTTGCCGGAAAGGCCAATAGTACAGGGATTTGTTTGGCTAATTAACTCTGAACCTGGGTCAGGCCCCAAGAAGCCAACAAATGGTTCCGTTGCCGGGACCGGGATCTCCATAGAGATGTCTGATGTCATATCACTGGAATCCAACTAAGAAAGGAATTGAGGATTAGTTGGATAGGAAGATTCACGAGTTTGCAGCGTAGGAGAACAGGAATCCGCGACTATCAAAAGAAGAGTGGCTAGATTGCTACTTATACACAGAGATCCATGAAATTTTCTTCACATCTTTCCCTACTAAGCTATACGAGTGGATAGCAAAGCTAGCAGATATCCAAGGGAGGTGCAAGCTCGACAGACCTATTGTGTGGACCCCATAATTGGTGCGCAGATTGGAAGCTACAGAGGATAAGATCGCGTGCGCTATTGATCACTGGCTTGATCGAATTATAGGATTAAAATGCTACTGTGTGAAAACTGGGTTATGAGAATAAATTGATGTTTGGGGCTATGCGAAGTGGGAGAATCTACAAAAACCAAGGTAGTGCAGAGCTAGAAACTAGCCCCTTCATTTCACCTCCATGAGGGGATGAGAAAGAGCTCACGAAGGTCTCACCAAGAAGTGCGATCAATTTGATAAGGCAGAGGATTCTGCACATACCTCCCCCACCCACACCATTGCCATTTTCACTGTCTTCACCCCCATCTTCGCCCATACCACCTTTGCTACCACTGCGAGTCAATATGGAGTGCGCGATAAAGTTTCCAGTGTTCAAGGGAGTAGGAAATGAAGATCCGGACCAGTTTTGGTTTGTGATAAAAGCTAAATGGGAAGCGCAGGGAGTTACGGATGACAATATAAAGAAAGCAACGTTGGTCAGCAGTCTACAGGATCGCGCACTGACCTGGTACATTAAGCATTCCAATGACAATCTGAATGCGGGGATCGTGGATATCCAAACTGCGCTAAACAAAGAATTTAGCAGGCCGAAGTCATAGGTGCAATCGATCATTGGGTTCAAGGAAATCACAATGCTACCAGGTGAGACCCCTTGGGAGTTGGATCAGAGACTGAAGTGCACAATTTGCGAAGCTAACATGACATTGATGGATGGACAACACCGCGAATGGTTTATAGCATCGTTAATGCCGCATCTAGGGAAAGCGCTGTCACAAAAAAGGCTAACAACTCAGGCCAAGGCCTTGGAGATCACGATGAGACTGCACGAGACCTCGATACAGGATCCCAACCTAGGAGTTCAACAGATTCACGAGCAGTTGAAAAACTTGTGCCTTGAGATGCAGAGTATGAAACAAGATAGGACAACTCGCCCAGAAATGTGTGATGCGGTATGGTGCATAAAGTGAAAGGGTCAAGGACATGACAAGGACCACTGCCCTATGTTCGCAAATTACCTGGTGGGAGGAGGACCATTGCCATTGAGACCATAGGCACAAGCAGGTCCTAGCGCAGCACCTACGTTGTGGTGCATGATTTGTCAGATAGGAGGAAAGAATGCTACATATAACTTTCATTTATTGCAGAAGTACACGCAGAATTCATAGTAGTTGTTCTGTAATTTTTGTAGATCAGTGGGACATGATGAGCGCACCTGTAGAATTTATGAGCTAATGATGGATAGGACTCCTACCTACAGAGTTCAGGCCGATACGTGACCCCTTAACAAAAATGCAGGGATGGCACGAACTGGATTTCTGGGGTGCAAATGAGGTCGAGGTGGAGGAGGACTTGGAAGAAGTCGTGGACAGCTGATATGTTACAATTCTGGTGGGCCAGGACATTATGCCCACGATTTTACAAATCTGACGTGTCCATCATGTTTGTATTGTACATTATTTGATCATGAGATGGAGGATTGTCCCTGTTGAACAGGTAAATCCCCTCTGTGGACAGAGGCGATCCCACTAGCCTAACTGAGGTCTAGCAACAATCAAACAACGCTAACACGCAGGTTCCTAATTGCAAAATAAAGGCCAAGATGAGAGCCTACTCGAATCAAACGCTTATATTCGTAGAAGGGTCGTCGCTCCGTCTTTTGCTTCATGGTCACAATCCCCAACGACTCAATGAAAAACACCTGCACAAGCAAAGACATACAAATACAACCATAAAATCCAGGAAAATGCAACTATGTATCAGTCAGAAAGGATACAACCAACCATCATAATAAAGACACATGAGTGGAACCATAATGATAGTCGTCTATTAATGAATAATAGGCAGAGAAAGATACAACCAAGGTTCTGACGTTGAACCTATTCTCTGGCTCGGCAAGCAGCTATATATGCCTTGCAATAGACCTTCTCTCTCTTAGGATTCCGGCAACATAACCTCCCTATGCTTCAAGACTCTTACTATCACTCCAGACAAGCATAATCACAACTAGCATTACTCCAAAACTCCCAGAACTCAAAAACTATCCTGTCTAATGCATGAGGACAGGCTTTTATAAATGGAGAAGGGAGGAAGATTCAATGCACCAGGACGCCTATTGTGGATCGACATTATCTCCGAAAAGCTACTGAGGATAGATGTCAAGGATAGATGATGACTCTCGACCTCTATCAGATGATTTTTTCCCTCAAAAGACTTCATGATCTAAAAGGAAAAAGCATATGGGTGCGCGTTTGCCAAAAATCATTACCAAACTTAGTTGGCGCGAGTGTTGTTCTAGGACAGAGCGCCAATGGGCGCGCCCCTTTTTGAGGATCTCAGTAATTGGCACGGATAAGACACTGTGTACCTGCACCAATGGAAAAAGGGCACTTTTCAGGGATAATTTGCAGAAGGTGTCTTCAGGGAACATGAAGTACATACTCAGGGGAACATAATGCAAGTGTTTTTAGGCTATGTCACTGCTCACAGGTCCCGGAACGTATCCTCCAATGTACGAAAACAGGGGTAATAGGGACGGTGACCAATGGTGACAAATTACTGTGTAACATGACCCAATAATGATAATGGTAAGGTAAATGTAATGAAATGGAGGTAAATGTAATGAAATAGAGGTGGAGTGAAGGTGACAATATGGAAATATAAATGAAAATGTAATAGAAGTGAATGAGAATTTCAAGGCCCAACATACCTCGCAACTAAAGCTATTGCATGTCCTCATGCAATCTATTACATTAATTCTTTTTGATCCTTGAGTTTTGGCTTAACTTTGCATGATATCATTTGATAACTTCATACTTCTGCAAAAAAAGATTAGTTGAATTGCAACATGGTTGGTTCTTGTGTTACAACAATATTTTGTTGCATTCATTTTTTATATTTTAACTTTTCATAATGATAATTTGATTATTGTTGCAAAGTATATCTTTATTGGATTGCATCATAGTTGGTTCTTGTGTGACAACCATGATTGTGTTTGTATGCAATTATCTTTTTAGTACATTTGACAAGCCTTTGTATGCTCATAACAATAATGTAATAGTTAATATATTTTGGAAGTATGTGGGCTTTTGAATGTGATATGAATATGGAAAAATGTGAATATGAATGTATCCCCCCTCCAACTGATGATATTGGCAATTTTATGAGATGAGGAAGAGAGATGTTTTTTTTTTTCAAAAAATTATCACTCTAGCTTTTCGAGGAATTCTATGGTAAAAAGTTAGAAAATGACATACTTTAACTTACCCTTTGAAAATGGATGAGCTATATGTGTGTGGTGGCTGCAAAATTCTAATCATAATTTTCTTCAAGTGGTTGGACAAGCTCAAGATGACTTTTACTTGAGTTTATTAAAACTTGTTGAATCTACTGCGGAATAGTGTTGATTTTGTTGCTGCCATTTGATTTTGCAGCGATTATCTGATCCTACAGATGCTGTATGATTCTGTAGTTTCTCTCTGGCTCTGTAGCTGCATATCTTCTACATTTGCTCCAAAATGCTGGAAATGATAATCTTCATGTCTTCAAATCTCATTGGCACAATTCCTGCTATGTGAATAAATGTTCTGATGTCGAACATAGCAAGAATTTGTTGACTTAGTGGCCATTAATGGATGCCACTAGTCAACACGAGAACTCTCACCATTGATGACAATGAGAGTTAAGGTGCCCAAACACATCTTACTAAGTATGGATAATTTTGTTGTTGTCGAGTACCTAGAAGATCCGATGAACAAGGGACATTAATGTATTCCCATTGTTAGTCGGCATGAGGACTCGCCATTAAGGCATGCAAGCCTTAAGGTGTTTTTGCAAGAATTTTAGACTCAAAAGATTATGGATTTAATAATTTGCATTAAAGCAGGGTTTATTTGTGAAATGAAAAAGGATAGGAAAAGAAAAATGAAAATGGAAGATGACAATAGAAAATAATAATGACAATGGGAAATAAGCATGTGAGTGAGCTTTTTTCTTTTATTTGTGGGTCAGCGGAAATTGTATGTGAATAAATGAAAATGAACAACTCATTCTTGCTGGGAAAAATGACTATGGATTGCTTTGAATTGCTTGGTTGGATTTATAATTCAAAAGGGAGGAAAGGTGATGGTTTTGGTGGATATGGACATGGACTTGTTCTTATGTTTCTCATGGAATCGGTCCTTTGAAGACTAATTGTGCACACAATTGGTTTTCTTCAATGATCATTTGATCATCCCAAACTTGCAAAAAAAAACTTGACATAAAGAACATACGTGTTAAAAAAGAAATGGCCAAATTACTTTCTAATTCTTATGAAAATTGTAAATGTCAAATAAAACAGAGTAAGCAAAATCAAAAGTGTTATATTCAGTCCAATTCACGATATTGATAACAATCCATTTTTAAGAAATAACCATGAAAATTAAATTAACTCCCTGTCGTCGGATGACTTGATGCACTATGCTCAATAAAACAATTGGCATCGCAAAGATTTGTTGTGCTCTGCAAGTTAAAACTTTATAGAAAAATACACAACAATAATATTAATGCCAAATGTTCATAAATCATAATTTTCTAATTGTTCTGCAAGCCAATTGAATCGTCATCTGTGTTGCAAAAATAACATGCTGTCAAAAATATTTGAAGTGGCAAAAATATGAAAAAGTACTTGTAGAAAAAAATTTATTTCAATCAAATTTTGCAAGTGTTTTTTGTTTTTATAAATTGCTTCAAAAAAGTTGATTGCATCATTGCAATATATATAATATATATATTTTTTAATTTTCTTTTATAAAAAAAAATTATAATAAAGAAAATGATTTTTTTTATTTTTTATTTTTTTAATCATGAGACACATAGGGAATGAGACACATATGCTTCTGAAATCAAATTTATTAAATCAGATTGGACTCTTAGATCTCATGCCATATGAAGCAAAGTTTGTTATTCACTTGGATTCTTGTAAAATCAAAGTTATTAAATCAAATTGGACTCTTAGGCCGCATGCCATGTGGAGCAGAGTTTGTTATTCACTTGGATTTTTCTGCTTTCAACCTGCCATGTTAAAATAGTTTGAAACAAATCATTTTTTCCTCACTCAATCTGCAAAATGAAGCTCTGAAGAACCGTAAATTTCTCCCAAACGGTTAGGAATCCAAGGAAATGGTTTTTGTATTATTAACCTCATCCCATTCTTGAGAAAAACCCATGCCCTAGTTTTTTTAGATTTGCCCTGGTTTGCTCAGAAAATTCGTTTTAAAATCGGGTTTCAAGACAGTTTATGCTTTCTCGCAATTACGTTTTATGCAAAAATCAATTTTGGATTTCTCCTAAATGGTTTCAAAATCTAGAAAATCACTCATATTTGCTTAACTGCCCTTGTTCCAGAGAAAACCCATGTCTCAGTTTTTTCATATTCACCCTCGTTTTGCTCAAATTTTGCGTTTTAAAATTGTGTGTTTATGCTGCCGCGTTTTCTAGAAATGTTCCCATGATTTTTGATTGGCAGGTTTTGAAGGTTGGGCTTGTGGCTGCGTGGATTTTTTCTAGCAAAGGAAAATGGAATATATAACTATATC
>APFE030234483.1:449-14865 GCA_000404065.3 Pinus taeda | reverse complement strand
AAGTTTTAATCCTTCGTAACGAGGCCGAATTTCTCCGGGAGGTTCACCGCGTATTCGACGGGCTTGCCTCAATAGATCGGCCACAGAAATAACTTCAGGAGACTCGCCCGAAGTCTACGGGAGCGTCTCGGTGGTTCAGCCACAGCTAAAGATTTTTAACTACTACACACGAAATCAAAGTAAAATCTCAAGAAAAACACCTCAGGTCACTAAAGAACCAATCAATTTTGAAACACACGCCTAAAGAATCTAGGGCGTCAAACCAAACACAAACAGTAGCTTCTGGACCAAAAACACTAGTTGGTCATGAAATCCAACCTCGTAGGATTCAGTACAGAAAAAGCGGGTGGAACAGTTACCCCGACAACCTGCTTAGTGAATAGACTGGACCAAGTTCCTCCACTTTAACTGTCTCGAGTGAAGTGAACCCCCCAGAAAATCCAAGTGAGTCTAGCCGACGTCTGCTCCAGGTACAGTGGGATCTTCCCACCACCGTCACCTTGGGTAGAATCTTAAGATTATGGCCACTAAGTTTACCAACAGCAACAAATACACCTGGGGGAACAGTCTACACTCCGACAGCACGCAAGGGCAGAGTAACAAGCTCAATCCCCTTACCGGCTCCTTGACAATGGTCAATCCAAGGTTTACCGATAAGTGATCCCTTGGCTCCTCAATCTGAGGTTTACCGTTTGTAATACGTGCGTGTCTGGCGTCGTTCCCAACGAGGGAGGATTGATCCCCTCACTGGTTCGGACACGAGCTCGTGCTTCTCCTTTAAGAGGAGCTTTCCCAGAATACAAATGTAACAGATGGATTTATTCTATCACAAGATAAGCTACTTGTTTGGTTTAATAGTCTTGGAGAGTTAATTACTCACCTACTCCAAGACACTAGCCTAATCTATGTTGGTGCTTCAGAGCCCTAGAAAATAAAAATTTCTAAGTTAATTTTACTTTAGGCGTTGATTTTAATGGTTGTTCTTTAAACAAAGGTGATGGAGATGAAACTTGATGGTGTATAGACTCGACTCCAATTCTCTAAAAAGATGCACCTAATATGATTTACACTATTTTTCTTTTCAATGAATTTTCTAATTAAGAGAGTTGAGAGAATGCAATCTTTTCATAAAAACAACTTTCTTAATAGACAATCAAAGAAACAATTCTCTTTATCTTTTCAAAGCGCACAAAACATGACCACTCTTTACTTCACGAAAAAATTCCTTTCTCTTTCAAAGACGTCAAATGCTACTCTAAAGCAAACTTTGCAAAGGAGATCGTTGATATTTTCCTATTTAATAAAAGCATGTAAAACTAATCTAATCAAAGCAATTTCAAGATCTATGAAAATCTATGAAAAATCACTCAAAAGCAAATCAAAGGAAATTTACCTAATATTTCACTAACAAGTTAATCTAAGAAGCAAAAGCTTACTAGATGATTCCGGGATGTTTTACTTGGCAATGATTAATCCAAGGACTAGTTTATGCAGAATCACAAACTAATCAAAACAAAAACTCAATCTCTTTTGTTCTTTTTGAAAATGAAATTCACAACTTTAAATGAACAAGCTATATTGAAATTTTGCAAAGAGACAACACAAAGGTAGGTCGCTCACGGTAGATTTTGCGACTGGTCCGACTCCTAAGAAGACTGACAAAACCAGAGATATCTAAGGCTTTGCAACTTCTAAACCCAAAGTCACTACAGGACCAATATAAAAACGAAAACCCTAAGGCTAAAATCTCAAGGAATTTCATTAAAACTTTCGACACTAATGGAACAAGTGCAGGTGAAGATTTTTGACAGTCAACCAATGGATCTGGGCAGTAAAGACTAAGAAAACCAAAATCTAAAAGGAAAAAGTGATAAAAAAGGGATTTTTCTCAATTTTAGCAGGGTACGCAGGCAGCCTGTTTAACCAGGTGCGTGCACACTCTGTGTACATAGATACAGTGCGTACAAGTACGCACTGTGTCTAACGCAGAGGGTGCGTACTACTGTAAAACAAAGAAAACCTAAGTTCTGACTCGACCCTAAGCTAAGCCACCCAAAAACACAGTCAAGCAATCAAAAAACAAAAGAAAACAAGACTCTTTTCAGATCAAAGTAATACTCAAAAGAAAAATCAAGCACATCAATGGATTCCCCAGTGGAGTCGCCAATTTGTCATGCGGAAAGAGTTATGTTTGCGGACAAAACTAACCTCCCTAGAAGTCTAAGACTCTCTAGTGACAAACAAAACAAACAAGAGCAATCCTTCTCTAAACATACATTATTCTATGAGAAACCAAGTGTTTTCCGATCCTACCTCAAATCCAACGCTTGTTGCAGCAGTCCAGCCTCGCCGATCCAGATGAGCTCCTCCTTCACTTTAAACCTGCATACACTAACAAGCAAACGATTACATAACACCTGAATATTCCATAAAACAAAGCATATTCAACACATAGACCAAGGAGTACATGAAATAATTCATTAACAACAAATCATTGAGAAGAATGGACTTATTTGTATTAAGGAAACAAAAAGGAACCATTACAACCTGAGCCTTGGTGTTGTGCAAGCTCCTCCCAGGGTCAGCAAGAGATTTCCTCTACTTTGACAAGCTCACCCACTCCCAAATGAAACAAGAAAGGATAGTAATCTCTCCTCACAAGCCAACAATGGAAGTCCTAATTCCAGCAGCATCTACCCTTAGAATGTTCAGCTTTCAACCTCCCCTCCCCTGGCCCAAGGCCTGTATTTATAGTATTCTAAAGGAAGTTATTCAGTTCCAACATCAATGGGATACTCCCTCTTTTGGATGGGGTAGCTCCTCTCTTGATGGGATAAGTTCCTCTATCATAGGGATGCATGAACCATCTGGAGGCGCTCAATACACGTCAAACACTCCTCTAGAAGGCTCTAGAAGTGACCACAAGTAACTTTTTAAAGATGAAACTCGCGCCTTTTGACCTTTACAAGGGTACACACCCATCCTTTGGCTTACAGAGCGTACAAGTATGCAGGTACAGTGTGTTTGGGATGCGTACACGCAGGCAAGGTAGAGAGAACCTGCGTACCCAGAGATAACATGTTTTTAAGTGACTTTCTCTCTTTTTGAAGTTTGACATGAAGAGCAGAGGTATGAGGCTTGACAAGGAGGATAATATGACTATTGATGGAGCCATATTAACTGCAGATAGTCATGGTGACAAATTTCAGTGTAACAGCTTGCTCTTCTCCTTGCTTGGTCATTTGTAGCTCCTTAGCCATGCGCTCATTCCCAACTATCAAGAATCTAACAATTGAGCTAGTGGATTCAACATAGGCCTTTGTAGCATTGGCCAACGTAGCTGGATGTCTATGCACATCAAAAACGATCACTCATTATTCAAACTGCACGAGAGACATATGGACATCCAGAGTGGGCACTCTGCGCGACTAGACAACTCTGTGTTGTGACTCGTTGAAAGGTATGTTGTGAACATCTGATTTCATATTGTCCTCAAGGATTTTAGTGTCTTCTTGATCTCTTGGGACTTGCTCTACTCCTGAATTTGGTGAATCCAGTGGGGTGACCTCTTGGTTCTTATGCATGAGGTCAATGTCCTGATCTAGCTTGGGTTGAACCACATCCGTGTCCATATGTTCCAACGTATGTTCAATCTCCTGAGCAAAGTCTTGCTTCTATGACTCCTCACCCTGTTTGCTATTTGTCAGTTGTTTGGATGAATCAATAACTTGTATGGGTGCAGTTTCATTAATGTGTGCATGCTACACCTCCTGTTGTACCTGTTCTTGTTGTGCTTCCTTCTCTCTTCTGCGCCACTCTTGTTCTTCCCTTAGTTGTTGCTTCAACTCCTACAACTCCTTTTCTTCCTCCTCTACCTTCTTCTTCTCCCTCTGTCTTTATGCAATCCTTCTGTCGTGTTGTCATCTCTTTTCCTCAATCTATAATGACGATCTTAACACAAGTGGATCTGCTTTGAACTTGTAGCTTTGCTTCGCCTATGCGCTATCAACAACCTTCCTCTTACCTTTGTCAAGCGGAGGTCTGTTTCTCTAAGATGCTGCTACCTTCTGCACTGCTAACCACTCTACAACCATTCTGACTGGATCATTGAGCCTTGATAAGTAATAACAATATTTCCATGGGTCTTCCTCAGGCCAATGACATGCCCTTTGGATCCAAGGATGATACACTCTCGTACAATGGTCTTCTACTATGTGATACAGGTCATATTGATTGAAACTTATGGTGCCGAAGGTGAATCTCTTGAATTCCTCCATCTCGACCTCGACATGCTTGAGATTTTGGATCTCATACAACCCAATTCACAAAGGAAGAGTGAGCCAAGATGCCTTCTTCTTCCTGTGTAGTCTTTCTGACAACCCTATCGAGATGTGGTATGCAACCTCTTGCATGAATAGCTTATTCATGGAAAAATTCGGTAAAACAAACAGAGCCTTCTTCACACTGTACATTCAAATGAAGGTGCTAAGGAGTGAGGCATACCAATCTGCTATGTTTACCAATGCCGGCATCGCTGCCTGTGACATGGAAGGTGGATCCTGCTCAAAGATCATCTTGTACACTGAGGTGATGAAGTGTTTTGATAACTGTATTATAACTCCACGGAAGTTGCATTCAGAGAACAACCTGCAATAGGTGAGCACAGAGGTTTATGAAGGTGTCAATGCCCAACCAAAGTCAGGGAACTGCTGATGGGCATAGATTGCATCAAGTATGTAAACAAACATGAAAAGATTTGCTTGCTGACCCTTGGGTGGATGTCGGGCATTTGTTACTCACCCCTTCAGCTGGAGAGCCAACATGCCGGGCCAATTGAAAGGTCTTACTTTGTTCGCTAGCTAATCCACCACAATCACCCAACTCCGTGGGAAAGTCTCTGCACTCTCTTGGTCGTATAAGCTGCATGCGAAGATGACCAAGAGTTTATAAGCCATCTGCAATATCTTTGTATTGTAAACTTGGTTGGGTTTTGTCCTGAACTTAGATGGATTTTTCACCCAACTCTTGAAGATGTCTCTTGAGTTTGCATTGCTGTTGGGCCTGGTGTGATCATCGGCAGTGGCAAGTAATACATAGCTTGAAAGTCCTTTTCCCTAAAGGTAGAAATTTTTATTCCATTGACATTGCTCAACACCATTGTCTCTAGATCAGTATGCGAGGTAATCCAGTGGATCATGTCCACACATGGGAACATGGGATACCTACATGCAATATGGTACAAGCCAGACTTGTGTATGTTGACATAGAATCTGCGGTTCTCCAGATTCTCCTCAAAGGTGCTTGAGAAAATTTCATTGATGTCTTGCCATTTTATCTTGGTATCCTTGTCTATGAACAACTTAGTGTCTTCATAGATGGGCAAGCTCATAGACACTTGCTCGACCATATCTCCAGTTGCACTTTCAATGGTGTCCTTTGACCCTACTCTCTTGGAAGCCATTGTACCTGTACTGCTAAGAGATTGATGAACACTTGTGACAACTGGAGATAGAGCAACACTCATGACAAGAAAAGTATCAGTTTAAAACCAAAAGCAACTTGAGGACTGACATGCAACACACCCGGGTGACTGACTAGAAGATTTGCACAATTTTCACTGGGAGGCTGCGAGACTGACTACCAGAACTACGAAGAACATAGTCCAAACTATTAGTGAGCTGAATGACTGCTAAAATTGCACAAAGCACAGTGCAGCTTGGCTTGATGAGGACTGAAATTGTGCAATGGGTAGTTTTAGTTAGCATGGTTGCAACCTAGGAAAACTGCATTGCACAATTCTGGGGGTCAATTGAGGCACCGCATCTCAGAATTGCACAAAGTAAGCCTTGGAGACTAGGGTGAGGCAAGATTTGCATAATTTCTAGGAGAAGGGAAAGGCCTTCCATCTTAGAAATGCGTAGTGCAAGCCTGCTAAGCCAAGGTTCGGGCCAAGGCAACTTAGACCTGCCGACGGGGGACTGAAAACAATAAAGACTGAATGCATGTGCGAAGCTAGGTGCATACATGAGTGAATGAATATGCATGTAATTAGTGAGTGCAGGATTCCGTAAAATGGGAAAACAATGAAGTGTGTGAAGTGAGTCGCCGCGATGATGACCGTTAGTGCATAAATAATGTCATGCATGCAACATTAAGGAGACGCAATGGAAAAGTTGAAACAATGCTTCTACAAGCTAACATTCATTAAAATGACAACAAGTGTTCAACAAAACGAAGCACACAACACTAACACAAACCAAAATATAAAAAGCGACAGAAAAGCAGCTAAAGATATGAAAAGCAGACTTAACTGGAAAAAGCTGAGATGAGTGTGCCGAAGGTCCCTACATGTGATGGGAATGCCAGAGCTCAATGATCAAAGTGAAGAATGAGCTATGAAGCGTCGAATAAATAATTTTGACAAGATCGAGGCTTATGACGTGCATGCCACAAATCTAAGAAAAAGCAACACTTGGAGGGAGGTTTCTAAAACGACTTTTGCATGTAACCCCCAACTGCTAAAAATAGATCCCTAAAATCTAGGGTTTCTTTTTTTTTTTGCTTTTATTTTGCTTTTTTCTTTTTTGGGAAATCTGCCCATGCATGCAAAGTAAGTTTACTCAGTCCTGGAGGTGATCGGTCAACTTGGGAGCACATGCAATGGAATGCAATCCTTGGAGTGACTTCTGCATAGTTTCTGGGCTAAGTGGCTCTGGCTTCCTCTCAAGATCTATGCAATTTATGGACTAAAGCCAAGGCTGCCAGCTAGAACCGTGCTGAGAGCAAGCCCAGTGATGGGTTGCTCTACGCAATTTTCAAAGAGACGACAATCTTCTTGCTCTACGCATTTCTGGAGAGCAGTAGGCTGCCTCGATGTTCTATGCAATTATGGAGAGCAAGGCTGGTTGCCCTCTAGTTCTGCATAATTCTCCAAGTGAGCACAAGTACCAGTTGAAGACCAAGTCACGGGATGTTAGCTTATGGGTGAAAGGCAAATAAGTTAGCAAGCACAAGCTGATAATCCAAGAAACTCAACTGAAAGAATATGTACCTGGGTAGTGCAAGACATGCCATTAAAGGATGGTTGGTAGGGAGGCTCCAAAATGAAGCTAAGGAAAATTTTTGGAGGATGGTTGTAGTCGCTACAATAGATTGCTATGGTGCACTTCTGACCAGTGTCACATAGTGGATTGTAGAATTGAAGATATTGGCGCAGACGGTTGAACAACCAGCATAGATAGAGGAAAGGGTTGGAGTAGAAAGGCAGATAGAGCCTACACTTGTAGCGAGGTTAGCACAAATACCTATAGGATCCCTACAGTTTGACTCTGCCGAATTGCAAAAATAGGCTAAGGAATGGAAGCATGTCAATATGAACACCGCAGTAGTGTCGTTGCAAAGATTACACAAGTTGCACTTGGAAATTATAGAAGAGTTGAGGTTGCATGAACAACACACCTCGTAGCTAAATATTCGAATAGAAAAAGAGCGATCTACGCTTTGGCAAAAGCTCGAGTAGGTGATCCAAGAAAGGGATCAAGTAGCACAACAACATTAGAAGATCAAGGAGGCAATGGAAGCAATGTGGAGAGAAATGCTAGATCTTGATGTTTGAGAGGAAGATCCAGTAGAAGACAAGGTCGCGAAGCTTGACCTTGCAGTGAAGGGGTACAAGGAGAAAAATGCCGAAGTGAAATTCAAGTACGAAATGCAGATCAATGAGTGAAAGCCAACTATGGCACAAGAAGTATGGGATCAGAGGGAGATTGACCTAAAGACTGCAATGGCTATCATCTTCGCAACAGTGGCAGACTGTGGAAAGCTCTTGAATGAAAGTCTACAAATTTGGACTTAGATGCACGAAGATCCAAATGTACAAAAAATGGAGGAAGAAATGTAGCAGAAGCAACAATAGTTAGAAGAAATTTGGGCATCTGCGAAGACCTTCCCAATCTCACAGAGACTCGCAAAGATCAATGAGTCGAAGGACCTCCAGAAGAAAATTGAGGAGTTGAAGAAATAAGAACATATTTTGACAGGAAGGACTTAGCCTTGGCAGGATGAGGCCCTCCAACTATCGCAGGCAGTAGGTGAGAAGCTTCAACAACTTTGAAAAAGAGAGACAACATTGGTACAAAAGGCTGTAGAACATGTGATAGAGGCACTGCTGGAGGAAGTGCACATCGAGGAAAAGCAGGTAACAAAGACTTTTCAACAGTTCAACTAGGCCTACAACAACATTGCAACAAAAATTAGAGGCACAACCTCTGAGTGACTCGGGATGAGTCACATGTGAGTGTTGGGGGCCTGTTGGGTGCAACCCAACTTGGCCTCGATTTTGGTGAAAATTCCACATTTTGTGGAGCAGAGTGCAAAGTAAAGAATTTAGCAGAGCGCGAAGTGGACCGCACAGTAGATATATCGCGCGGTGTGGGGGCTTCGAGGTGGGTCGAAGCCCCTCCTTTTGAAAAAGCATGTAATGTTGTAAAAGATGAATGGTTTTTAGACCATAGTAGCTTGTATTAGGGAGTCCATGGTATGTGGACCATGGTATTTTGATGATGTATCCCTCGATGTAAATAGTATATATAGGGATCAATAATAAAGAAGAGAGGAAGCCCTGAGACAAATGTTTTCATCCCAACCTCTAGGATATGAATTTACACCATGCGAAGAGATGAGTTGATTTCAAGCTTGGTAGAAATCATATGATTACTCATCATTGATGAATATGATTAAAAAATTCAAGGGGACACACCAATAATGAAAATTTACCCGAATCTACCTACTATATTCTAGTGAGTCTAAATATATGAGTTGAAGCTAAAAACTCCTAGAATTGACCGATCAAGAGCCAATCAAGTAAAACCATTATTGGTCATGAGGAAACCTACTTCTAATAGTTGTAAGCTCTAAGGTACTAGTTGCTTCTAGATGCAGTTCCTAGATAATCAATTGGAGTCGATAGGAAGACAATGTTGGGTTTTGAATTTCACCATTTTTGTTACATGTTTCCCCAAGTTTTTCTTCACAAATCCCTATTTCACCATTCTCTTTACGCCATTACCACTTCATATTTTTCCACAAATCCACTCTCTTAGGATTATACTCCAGGGATGAATTTTAAGGTAATTTGCTTAACTTTATACACTTTTCATCCTTGTGAATTAGTAATTTGGTTAAAATCTATTCTTTAATAAGTCACTACAAGAATATTTGATTTTGTAGTGACCATAATCTACAATGGAATCATGATAGGGATATTGACCTGAATGATGGCAATGAGCTGGAAGATAAAGTGTGAGTTGGAGAAGATAATAGACCTTGTGGATATGGATTTATATTCATCAAATGAAGTGAACACACAAGAAAGATACATTTGACAATAATGGTCATGCAAGAATATAACACATACCCAACATTCTCCCACTTATTGTTTGTTCTGCACATAGGGGGGAACAAAATTACATGATCAAAAACCTATGGAAATAATGTAGTGGTCCAAGATCAAACATATATAGTGATATTCTTTGCTCCTTGTGAAGTTAAGTGCCAATATATAAGTATCAAATTTCTAACACCATTTCCTTGGTGATTGATTTAACCCATTCATGGACTTTTTAAACCCGCGCACTAGCTCTTTCCTTCCCTTTTGACAACAAAGACTTCTAGTTGCTTCATGTAGATTTATTCTTCTATATTCCCATGTAGTAATGTTGTCTTCATGTCCATATTTCTACTTCAATATCAAATGAAATAATAATATACAAAATAAATCTAATATAAGTTACAAGAAAAAAAATATCACCAAAGTCAATTCCCTCTATCTAAGAATAACCCTTTGCTACTAACAAAGATTTGTATTTCTCCACTTTACCTTATGCATTAAAATTCTTCTTAAATGCCCATTTGTTTCTAATGGGTTTCTTGCAGACAAAAAACCAATTAAATTCAGACCTCATCCTTGTATAAGGCTACCATTTCTTCAACCTTTGCCTTTTTCCAAAGTTTGCCATCCTCTAAATCCATTTCCTCCCTAACAATTGTAAGATCATCATTAGTGATAAACAAATAAAAGTTTGAATATAAATAAGGTGGAGTATAGCTTTATGGCTTCCTTCTTTCCCAAACTGACCTCCTTAATTTCAGAGTCAATGGTTCTTCTCTTTTTGGTTATTGTACTTCTATAGAATCTGATTCACCATCCTTTAATTCAAGTTCTATATTTTCTTATTTTTCTCCCTAGGTAGGACTTCTTGTTTGACAACATCCTTGAATTATCTAAATACCACATTTCAACTATACACAACCTTCTTAATTTCTAGGTTCCAAACCTTATAACTTTTTAAACCATCTTTTTTTTGTAAGCAAATGTATTTACACTATATTAACATGCAAAAATTTACATAGTTTACATCCATGAGAGCATGCTCTGCCTCTATATGAGGAACTAGAGATAAGAGCGAGAAGTATTTTCCCTAGGAAGGGGAAACCCATAATCTTACAAATAAACTGACAATTGTTAAAATTATGAGCATAAGACCTAGCATTTGTTAACCAAAATTGATGGGGAGCCAAAAAAACATCAACAAGCCTCGTGGCTCTTTGCCACGTATTCACAAACCAAACCAAAGTAACTACTATAGGGTGGTCACCACTTAGCCAAACCAGATTGAAAATCACCAACCTAAGATTCTACATGGAGATGTAAGATTAGAATTTGCCATAGTGGAACTGCATGGTCACCATGCTAGAGCCACACTAAACCTGAGCGCTGCTGTGGGCTTGCATGTTGCTGGAGTCTGTAGGAAGTTCCTAAAAAATGTAAAAATTGTAGGGACTGGAATGGGGAGGGTAGGGGAGGGGGTGTCAGTCGCTGGAGGGACAAGAGAGTGAGTAGGTGAGGGAGGGGCCATGGGAGCGCTAATGACAAGTGAAGATAAGGAGCCATTAGGAGGGGAGTGCTAGGGAGAGGGAGTAGGTGAAGAGGGGGACGAGATGTGGGTGGGAATTCAATTCTGAGGTCCCTGGCCAAGTGCTTAAGGGAGGAGTAGGAGTAAATTTGGTGGGAAGAGAGATCAAATATCCATACAGAGGCTTTCAGTTTCTCTTGAGCTCTCTCCGTGATCTGACAAGCTAGGAGGTTCTAGAGGGCCCAAATAGTCAGATGACCTCTGCGAGTCTCTTTCTCCTCCATGGAGAGGACATCTCTCCTTATACAGTCAATAATTTCATATTCAAACATGGCTATGACAAAGGCATCATCAAAGTTGGTGGAAGGATGTCCACAAACCATACCTCTGCCAGGATGTCGACCCCTACCTTTGTCATGATTCATCATTGGGTGGCAGTAGGGAAACATTGTAGAGCTGGAGCCGAAGGAGACTTATGCAAGGGAATCTGACTTCCAAGTAAAAATTGTATTTTGACTAGACTTAGGGGCTATCATTTACCAAGGGATTTGGTTACCTCATTGAGTGTAATTACTCAATTATTGTATTTCCTATATTTTTAGAGAATTCGAGAATAATATGTATCTAAAAATACAATTGTAATCAGATCTATTCTTTGGGAGAAGACTTGAGAATATTGAGAGAGTCAGAGATATTTGGGATTAGTTAGATATTTTGAGGAAAATATGGATCTAGAGTATCTAGTTTAGTTGAGGGAATAGTGGATCTAAACCAAAATTTACTTCTTGATCTTTTTATATAAATGGAATCAATTTCATGAAAATAGGGGCCAAGTGCATAGAAGAGATTCGATGGGTTTTAGGGCCAACTAGGGCTAAAAGGCTGAGAGAGGGATGAATGATATATTCCAAGCCAAGAGGACCTTTTGTAATTTATTGTATATAATATATGAAAACACTTTGTTTTGAGAGTGTGGATCCAAAATGGGAGCATTTGTTTATTAATTGTCAACATGATATGCTTAGTTATTGTGTTAAGTTGAAGAGAGAGAACGTTTGAGAACGTATTTCAAAACAAATGTATGAGAGTTAGAATATTTTTGAAGCAGGGACCCTTTTCCATAATGGAAGGAGTGAAGGTGTTGATCATTGATCAATTGTAGGATCAATGACCTTGAGTTAAGCTAAATCACATAGGAGCTGGAAGTCGCAGAAAAAAGCCAAAAATGAGTCAAGCACAAAGGAGTGGTGCAATACTTAGTCGTTTATGAGTTCCAACAGAAGTACATGATTTGACAGCACTGGGCAACAAAACTTAAATTCTGTCAGAGGAGTGATGTTATTTGACAGTGTTGTGCTGGTGGCTTGCACCTGACAAGTTTGATACATTCAATTCTTGATTGCGTCGGGCTAACAAGAGCAGCTCGAAACTTTAAGTCGTGGGTCCCACCTAGAAGCTCCTACCCAACGGTTATTATAGTCACCCTTTTGATTGCGTGGGTTTAGTTAACTAGGCTTGTGTGGCAGGTGGGCCACCCAAAGGTTCTATCCCAATGATTTCTTGTGAATGTGTTTTCCACTTCGTTGGGCTATTGTGAGAGGGCTCACGTGGAAGCCGAAAAACTAATAAGAAGGAGTTATGTGGAGTGGAGTGTTAGTGGACCAACTAAAGATCCATCTGGGAGTTTATACCTAGCCCATTTTATTCAACAGTAGTAAGAAAGACCAGGCCATGCAATTAGAGTTGGTCACAAGGAATGGCCGCATAGTGCTAAACATTGTAAAGATAAGGGCTTGTATTATAACTCCTCCATTGTGCACTTATGAGTTAAGTGAGTTTGAGGTTGTGATGATTCTTTGGGGTTTAGCTATGATGCCTCCCTTTGATTTATTCATATGAACGAGAATCAACCACGTGTTGGAAATAATACTGAGAGGGGGGTGAATCAGTATTATCAAATTCTTTTTCAATATACCTTCCAGATTTATACTTTAATTTATTCTTCAAATATTGATCATTAGTTTGTATGTCAGTTCCATATAATAATGAGCAAGAACAAGAAAGACAGATAATCACTCCAAGGAACACCAGATATAAGGTGGAAACACAATGTGGGTGAAAACCACCTGCTGCAATATGTCTCTATCTTATTTCAATTAGAAACATCTTTTACCATGATTTTGTACTGGTGCAGTCCTTTACCAGTACGCAGGCTGCAACCTACAGAGAGCTACAACCCTCTCCCATTTTCCAGTCTCTCTTGGAAGGGAGCTACAACCCCCTTTGCTCTTTTCACTTCTTTAAGGACCACGTTTCATGAATTTTCAAACTGGATCCATGGACATCAAATAATCAAATATGAAACAACCAAACTCCTTATACAATCTACCAATGAATCACCCAATTTCTCAGAATGCTGTAAACAGAAAGGTAATACCAGTAAACTAAACCTAGAACTCTGTAGCAAATAGATAAAAGGCAGCCAACAAATACTTCAAAGAAAAGTCCGCAACTTGACCAATATAAACCTGCGGATATCTGCAGCTCTTCTGTGTCTAAACTGCCAGATCCGCACCTAATCTTTCTTGTGCTCTGCGTACTTCTCCCCAGATCCGCACCTGCAGTGTTTGCTTGACAACGTACCTCTGCACTGTGCCTTCTTCTGCGCTGCGTACCTCACACTGCGCCTTCTGCTTTTCGGCATACCCCCACACTGTTCTTTCTCCTGCGCTGCATACCTCGCACTGCGCCTTCAGCTGCGCTGCGTACCCCCGCACTGCGCTTTCTCCTGAGCTGCGTACCCCCGCACTCACGCTGTGGATCGCCTGCGAACTTCTAATTAGGGCCAAATTAACAGTCCTCCAATGTGCCACAGTCAGTCAGATCCAAAGATCTGTTCATGCGCCCAAGAGATCACGACCTATCAATAGATTCGCCTTAAGTTTTCTCCTTGATTTAGATCTAGCTTTTAAAAACCAATCACCCAAAATTTCAGATCTTAAGATATTCAAATTTCACAAGTAAATGGCCAAGAGGTCTCCTTTCCTTTTTATAGGCAAGCCTTTCACAATACCACGGTTCAAAACCATAATAACACAATACCATGAACCCAATACCTTGGATCAATATTTTTAGATGCAAAACCACGGACCAAAACCATAGGATCAAATATGTCGGGCTAAATACCATGGACCATTCATAAAGATTCCCACGTGCATGCGATTTTCTACATTGGAGAGAGTGAAACTAGGGCCCACACCTTCTGAACGGAGCACCTGCGAGTATGTCCGCACGTCTTGGTCGGCGTACCTGCGGGTCCGCAACTTCTCATAGGATCACCTGCGGGTATCTCTTATTCCATGATTTTGAGTGCCTGAACTGAGATCTGCCACATGAGTGAGTTGCCATCAAGTACAACACCTGTACCATAGAGCCAAACCAGAATCATAATGCCAACAATCTCCCCCTTTGGACTTGATGGCAACCTCAAGATCCTCAATGTC
>APFE030234464.1:0-12959 GCA_000404065.3 Pinus taeda | reverse complement strand
TATATACTAAAAAGAGAGGAAAAAGAACAAAAATGCAATTGGTAGCAACTCATGAAATCTATTATAACTTCTCTAAGGTCGCTTAGGGTTTCTCCCTGCTCTGAACTCGTTTTGGGTGGTCTCGCTCATGATTATCCGTTTGAGCTGAGTATGGTTGGAGAGTTGATGTGATGTGAATTGTTGAAATATAATTTCAAACTGCAGCAAAAGAAAAAGAATTAAACAACAACAGCAAAAAAGTTTTCTTTACCTTTGTGATGCGATCTTATCGCATGTCCCAAATTGCATGGATGCCCTGTTGCCCTACGCTACGTCCTGTGTTTTCTGGCAATTGCGATGTTGCGATGCGATTCGATCGCAAATCACAAATTGCAAAATTACTCCCATATGTTCGTGCTCCATTTTCTCTTCCGCAGATTGCGATTCTGTGATGCGATCTGAATCGCAAATCACACATTTCACCCTCTTCAAATCAATCTTAGCTATCTGATTGAAATCAACGGTTGATGTACATGCTTGCAACAAATGCATTTGACTTGAAGTGAAAGTTACATTTTGACTGCCATTTTTGTTAGGAAGACAGTTTAGTGTGGGTTGGTAAATGTTGGTAAGATTTTAATTTTATTGTTTTTTATTGTTCACGGGAGTAAGGTATAGTTAATATGCATTGCTATGTTTTGTTTTTTTTTCAAGAAAAGGTGAGTGAAGAACGCAACAGTGCGTATGTGAAAAATACACAGCAGTTTAAATGTAGTTTTCTTTTTGTAATGCATAACAGTGCAGAGAAGGTTTCTCGTTGCTGAAATGAAATACACAGCAGCGTATAGGTGAAGTGATTTTTACACACAACAGTGTAAATTTGCAAGGAGAGACGGAGTAATTTTTGTTTGTATGGAACTGAAACGATACTGTTGTAATCCCTCTATGAGAGGAAGAAGTTTTGTATTAGCAGTTGTGAAATCCCTCTGTGTGAGGAAGATGATTTATGTAACAGTTGGTTTTCTGTTAATGAATAGATTCTTTTTTTTGAGTTGCTGAAACTCTGTCTACAACAAAACAATTTTAGCTTTCGCTGTGTTAAGATCCTGCGGAAAACAGAGCATTGTTCTTTGTTCATAATTTTCTTTGAAATTACCAGAAATTTCCATCATGAATAAATAATGAGTGAGGGTACAAAAGAATGGAATGTGTTCATGTTTAGCACCGCCGAATCTTCAAAAATCTAAATTCACTTCGCTCTATCATCAATTTTACTGGGGTGCCCACACAAAAATTTGAGTCTAAATTCTACAATTAGAGAGTCTCGCTCTAAACTTTTGTGTTGTGTTTTTGATATTTTATATATCTTGTTTTTTTTTCTTTATATATATTATATATATATAGGTGTAGTTTGATCATTTTTATGGTTTTAATTATTTAGAGTAAAAAGCTAAGTTGAATCTCTAACTGAAGTGAAGCAATTAATGTAACTAGAAAGGTGGCAAAGCAATCAATTTGGGGCGGATTAGTGAAGAGAATATATGCCATGATTTTTAAATTAATTATTAAAATGTTAGTAAATTTAGATATAAACAATATATATAAAAAATATTTATTTTATTCCAAATAAAAATGGAAATTTTATTGACGAGTGAAAAGAGTGATTTGGTTTTTCATTTAAATATCATTTATTTGTTTTTCATTTTAATATCATTCATTTAAATTGGATTTATAGAAATACATATTAATATTAATGTTTACCTTTCTTTCTCAAGAATGAAGATTTTCAATGCACAACATTCTATAGATGAAGAATCATAGTAATTTATCAATATTTAAAAAATACATAATTTTATTGTTGTTTTTACATTGATAAAAGTTTTTTTATACAAAGATCATAGAATGTGATTAAATTTTAGTAGAAAAAAAACATAGAAACTTATTGTAGAAATAAAATATAATATGATTGACTATATTCAGTAATAAGTGGAACAGTTCTAAATATAAAGATTTCAATGGTTGATCCTCTTTCTTCTTAATAATATTATGTTTAGTTGTTCCTATTCGCACATCTTTCAAATATGAATGTTGGAAATATCCTTAAAACATCTATTAATTTCACTTTTGAAATAGTTATGAATGCTAAACCTTCTATCTCAATAATACCAATATCAATTGTTGTTCTCTCTATTCTCAAACCCCGTAATTTGTTTATGGTGAGAGTCTAAGCCACGTCCAGTAACATTTCTTTGCTTCTTTAGTGGTGGGTGTTATTGGTAGATCTCCACAAACTATTAACCCTCTTACTACCGAGACCGTAATGGATGTCGTCTCTATCATCCAAGACATTAATGAGAAATCCCTTGATGTATTACATGTGAGGATCGCTCCTGTTGATACTGCCACAATGCATGTACCACATACCTTGCCTTGGAGGCCAGGCTCAGAAGTGGCATCAACTTAGCTCCTCTAACTCAATCAAAATCTTGACAACTCTCGAAAACCCCTAGGGACTATTACACTGAATTTTATACTTGTTCCCTCGTTTTCGTTACACACTGTTGAAGAAGGTCGAATCAAACTCCACACTAAGCAGGACCAAGTGCAAGAGACCTCCTTGCAGGGTCACTTTGAAAAATCTATCACTAGTGGTCAACCTCTGCAAACACATATTCCTTTACCGGGTGTCATGTCATCTGGTGATCTCCACAGTTGATTGTCATCCCAATTGTTTAATTTTATACAGGTTTCTACTTGACACGCAGAAGCCGTGAAAAATATCTTAATCCACGATAATGAACAACAACAACAACAAATTATTTCCCTTACAACTGAGTGAGATCAAATTCTGCATGAGAAGGAAGAATTATAGCACTAGGTCGAGGATATCAGTGCCAAGTTCTAGAAGATATGGTCAACTATTGTTGAAGTGGTATCAAATGCACCAAAATATTTTTTTTCTTGTACTCTTTTCGAATATTGCGATCCCATTGGAGCAGTGTGTATCAAATTTGCTTATGTAAAAAAAAAACTAAAGCACACCATTGTCACTGCCCAAACAACACTTCCAAACCCAGCCACCTAGTATGCACATAAATTGAGTAGAAAATCCTTCAATCAACCTTTACTCATGGCCAATCTCAACCAATAACATGATTTGTTTGCTCACACTGATTCATTGGAGAAACACATCGCCCAAGTAGAAGAAAACTCTTCTGCTACCAAATTTGTTTTATGCGAACTCAAACTGCCTACCTTGCAACACTTGAGGAGGTTAAGGTAACTCACCACAAATGTCGAGAACCAATGGCACATTGTCTTAGGGGCATGACCGGAACACCCCAATGCTAAACTCACTACCCAATTTCTCAGTTAGGCTGCAGGTTTGACAGATTCCTAGAGGTCTGTGATAAACGACTACTGTTAGTTTAGATTTGGTGTCATATAGTGAGTGCCTGAGTTGGGTCCTTCATTTGAAGGTGCACCTATGGCATAGGGAGAAGTAGCATAGGAAAGCACACAACAACAAGAACCAGTAACGAAAGTGCCAAAGAGGGATTGACTTGGGGATGAGTCAATAGATTGTGGTTAGGACTTGTTGGGTCCTTCATTTTTGGGGATCCTAATTTTGGCAAGTTTTGACCTAGTCTGATTGAAAAGTGGTTACAGAAAAGACCGTTGAAGAAAACGAATAGAGTAATTCACCAAAAAGCAGATGCCAAAAGAAATGTGTAAGAGAGATGAAGAAAATCATTGTCAAGCTAGAGTTTCGAGAGACTGACAATAAATATAAGTATTCAGAATGAGCAGTTGAAGTTAAAACTACATAAGTCATCGTAGAGAGTGGACATGATATTTGAGGTGAGAATGGGTATATCAGGCGAGCAAGATTATGGAAGGAAATATATAATAGGACAAAGGAAAGGTACCATAAGAATATAGAAGGATCCATGTTGACATGTTGTCATTGTGTTGAATGAAACCTCTTTGCTATTAAATGTTCTTTCTATGAGCTCTACTTTGTAATGTGATATAAGGGGATTGTTGTAACAATGGTGATCTTTGTAATGTTGTATTGTTATGATGCTTTTATCTGTTAGTAAAATGGGAAGTTATGGGATTATTCTATGTCTATATAATGTTATTGAATCAATGGCCCTTTTAAAAAAAATCCTTTTACTAAAAGTTTGAATGCTCTTATCTCTTCTTACTCATGTTGTAAGTCTATAATTTATGTATGATGCATGTCTCTTAATGTGGAACTTTGTTACAGATGCCTCAATTGCATTGTCTATTGTGTCGATTCTTGATGCCTCTCCATGATCCATTTTCTTTCTGAGTCTCAGAATGCTTGGGGTGAGATTCCTTACTTGCTTGTGAAGTGAGGTGAATATGTCGGTGTGGTGCTAGACTACAATGAACCTCTTCGTTGGCGCCCTGTGTACGAACCATGCATCTTACTCCGTTCCAATTTCAAGCTAGTAGTTGGTTCCATCCCTAGGTAAATATGTGTACTATGTCTCATTTGAAAATGACTTCTCAAGGAATGCAGTGATATATTTCCTCAAAAAGAAATATGATTTTTTTTACACATTTAAAGAATTTAAGGCTTTGGTGGCAAATCATACTGACAAAAAAATGAAGGTATTGAGGATTAATAATGGTGGAGAGTTATCTGGGAATAAATTTCAAGAGCTATTTAAAAGGTGTGGTATAACATAGCATAATACTACCGCATACACACCTCAATAGAATGGAGTTATGAAAAGGATGAATTGGATATTGATCGAAAAAGAAAGGAGCATGTTGAGTGGTGCTAGTTTAAGACAATAATTATGGGCAAAGGTAGTAGATAGTTTGTGCTGCTTGGTAAATATATGATCCTCATTGATGTTAGTTGATAAGACTCCACATGAGGTATGGATTAGTAAGAAAACATTTCTCACACATCTCATGTTATTTAGCCATGATCCATATGTATATGTTCCAAAGGGAAAGATAACTAACT
Source organism: Pinus taeda (assembly GCA_000404065.3). Taxonomy (NCBI): domain Eukaryota; kingdom Viridiplantae; phylum Streptophyta; class Pinopsida; order Pinales; family Pinaceae; genus Pinus; species Pinus taeda. The sequence goes on along the minus strand of APFE030234464.1, from coordinate 7,972 downwards.
TGGATGGAAAATCACAAAGGTGTATCTTTATTCTTTACAAAGATAGTTTGTAAAGTTACAAGCTTTATACCTGAAAAGAAAATAAGGTTTTGTACATTTGACATGTGGTATTGAGAGAAGTAGAAGATATTATCAAACAATAAGCCCTACCAATGGAGAAAGAACCAAAGAAAATAGAGTTTGAATTGAAGGGTGATGATCTAGACTCTATAGAAGAATAAGAAGAAGAAACACATACTTTGATTTTTAGGAGATCATTTTGAGAAAGAAGGTAGACAAAAAGGTATAGTGCACTTGATTTCCTTTCAAATTTTTCTTTGTTTATTGATGATGATGCTATAACTATCATGGAGTTAGTGAATTTATAGGATGGAATACTCTAGAAAAAGACCATGGTTGAAGAAATACCAGCCTTGGACATGAATGATTCTTGATATATAATGGTGTTTGTAATCGTAAGAAAACCCACTGGGAATAAATGGGTCTTTAAGAAGAAGTTGAATGCAAAAGGCAGTGTGGAGAAATATAAATCTTGGTTATTAGTAAATGGTTATTCCTAGGTGTAAGGAATTTATTTCTGTGATATTTTTTTCTCCTGTTCAAAATTTAGCTTCTTTTAGATTTATTTAATATGTTGCCATTGCTTTTCATTTTGAGGTAGAATATATGGTTGTGAAGATGACATTTCTACATGCAAATATGGAATAATAAATCTATATGAAGCAACCATAAGGATTTATTGTCAAGCGTAAGAAAGAGTTGGTATGCAGGATGAAAAAATCCTTCTATGGGTAAAATAATCACCAAACAATATTATTATATATTATATATATATATATATATATATAATATATATATATAGATACATACATACATATAAAATATAGATATAGATATACAATAGGGACTTGCTTCACAAGGATAAAAGTCGACCATTATATGTAGTTTAAATTAGTTGATAATAGACTTGTTTATTTGGTCTTGAATGCATATGATATGTTGTTGATTAGAAATGACAGAGAAATCATACAAGTAAAAACCTATTTTCTTTCTAAATTTGATATGAAGGATCTCAATTCTACAAATTTTATCATGGAAATGTAAATTAAAAGAGATTGAGGAAAGAGGAAACCCTATTAAATAAGAGAAATTTAGTGAGATAATACTGTACATTTTTAATATGCAGGAAAGTAAACAAGTGAAGGGCTCCATTCCCATAGGTGTAAAGTTATTTGAAAATTATTGTCCCAAGACATAGGGAGAGGAAGAGGAAATGTCTTTTATCCCATATGGAAATGTAGTTGGAAGTTTGATGTACATAATGGTCTATATAAACCATATATTACACATGTAGTAGGAATATTAAGTAGGTATATCTCAAGACCAATGAAGGAGCATTGGCTAAAAATAAAGAGTGTTTTTTAGGTATCTATGTGCCAGTATTGATTATGGATTATGATACCATAAAGAATATAATGATTGGACATAGTGTTGGACATACATGGATTTGTTGACACAAACTAGGCCAGTGATCTAGATTATAGAAGATATTCAAGTGTGTATGTGTTTAACCTATTTAGCGGAGATATCAATTGGATGAGCAAGAGGCAATTTGTAGTGGCACTTTCAACTACAAAAGTTGAACACATGGTGACCACGTATGTATGAAAGGAATTTGTTTTGTTACAAATATTATGCTTAAGTAAGAGGTTAGTAAAACAATCTGTAAAGATAGATTGTGACATCTAAAGTGCAATTTTTTTGGTGAAGAACCCTTCTTACCATTTGAAGATAAATCATATTGGTGTTCAATATAACTTTTGTGAGGGATATCATCGAAGACATGAAGGTGTCTATCAAAATTGTGGACACTTTGAAGAATGTTGTAAATGTGTTCACAAAATATGTGAGCATAAAAAATTTCTCTTGGTGTAGAGAAACATTGAGCATTATTCTGCTGAACTATTGACTATGTACTGTTGTGGCCTCTTGTATGAAAAGAAAATAAAAATTGGGAGAAGGTTGGGTGTGCCTTATATTATTTTCATGAATTATATACACCACAAAGAAATAGGGGTTCGAGGGGGGCTTGTTCATCAAAAGGAACTGACACCTTGGGTATCCTTTCTCTTCCTATCCCCAAATTCCAATCCCAAATTCCTCTTCCTCTACCCCTGTTCTTGTTGCACCAACTGGTTATGATTTGTTGCTTTTACTAACCAAGTAATGTATCCTCCCCATGAATAACGTAGCCTCGATCCAAGCCATAATTATAAAGGAAATATACCAATTGCATAGTCTTAGTCTCTTAATAATTTTGATGTACTATCCTTCATTTCATGAGAACTTACAGCGCATTTTCATGCAATGTGCAGTCATAATTATGTCTGGAGAAAAATAAATAGGGAAGGATGAAATCTTTATAGTTTTTACAGGGATTTCATGATTTTATCACTCATGTTATGTACAGAGTTATGTTAGTGTTCTGTGCATTTAAAATTACAGTGTGAAGAATTACGTTTAGAAATTAAATTTGTTAAATTTAATCACTTAAAATAAATCTAATTGATATATTTGAATATTTATCTTTTTATCTATTTATTTGTCAATCTATTTATATAAAATAATATGATAATATTAATTCATAACAAATTATAAAACTATTGTTTCATAATATTTATGCATTATGATATTGTTTATATTAATAATCATATTATATATGAAAATTGATAATTTTTTATTAATTGAATATAAATTGTAAATATTAATAAATATTCAAATTAATACATCAATTAAATTTTAATGAATAATAATAATAATTTTTGAAATTCATTAAAATAAATTTAATTTTTTATTTTAATTTTTATTTATATATTCATCATATATTGAAAATTATAAATTATTTATTTTCATATATAATAACATATTTAATAATTAATTGGATTTAAAAATAATTTTTTGTTTTTTTATTAAAATTCAATTACTCATATTAACGATTCATAAATATATCACTTTAACTATTAATAACACTAGCACAACCACATTTACCAATTGATATAAGCTAGGCGTATATGAAAAATATATACAATCACATTTTCCAGTGTGGTTGATATACGCTGATAGACTTATATCAACCACATTATTAATTATTATGGGTATTTTTTTAACACCAACTATTCCTCATTATTAATAACTATATACATAATAACAACCATATTATTTGTATATATTATTATATGATTATTATATTAATATTGTAATAATAATATAAACTCATAATAATATTAGATTATCATTATTATAATAATAATAATAATAATATAATAATAATATATTATTATTATTATTATTATATTATTATTATTGTGCTTTATTATTTCACCCATGCTTATTTTAGTAATTTTTAATATTTATCTTAGGGTTTTTATACCTTGGGTGTTATAATATTAATCGTGAGGTTATTATTCTTTTCATTATTATTATAATATATTATTTTTAATTATTATAATAATAAAATTTATTATTGTAATAATAGAATATTTATTATATTATTATTAATAATTAATAATATATTATTATTACCCTTGGGATTATGAACTCGAGGGATAATATTAAGAAAAAGTGACTAGTATTATAAACCCAAGCAACTAATAAGCTTAACCATTTAATATTATAAACCCAAGGAATTAGTGAACCCAAGGGATAAATATTAAAAACCTAAGGGATCAAGAAGCACAAGGGATTGATATTACAAACACAAGAGATTAATAAAGCTGACCATGATTGACATTATAAACCCACGTTAATAATAAATCCAAAGGATTAATACTAAAACCCCAAAGGGATTATGAACGCAAGGAAATAATATTAAACCCAGGGGACTAATATTATAAACCCAACATTGGTACACCGTAATATAAATATTAGAAAGACTAAGATAAACATTGTTTATTTTCATGGTTAGACAATCCTTGTCACAATGTGACATTCAACTATGGCTAACCATGACTGGCTATGATTTTCAATGATTGATCATGATCTATATTATAAACCTAAGGGATTGATATTATAAACCCAAAGGAATAATAAACCAAATGGATTGATATTGTAAACCCAAATGAATAAGAAACCCAAGGGATTAATAGTAAAACCCAAAGGGATTATGAACCCAAGGGAATAATATTAAACCAAAGGGACTAATATTATAAACCCAACATTCGTAAACCCAAATATAAATATTACAAGGACTAAAATAAACATGATTCATTTTCATGGTGAGACAATCCTTGTCATAATGTGACATTCAACCACGGTTGACCATGATTGATATTAAAAATCTAAGCGAATAATAAACCCAAGAGATCGATATTATAAACCGAAATGAATAATAAACCCGAGTGATTAATACTAAAATCTCAAGGGACTATGAACCCAAGAGAATAATATTAAACCCAATGGACTAATATTATAAACCCAACATTCGTAAACCCAAAATAAATATTATAAAGACTAAAATAAACATGATATATTTTCATGGTTGACCATGATCAATATTATAAATCTAAAGGAATAATAAACCCAAGGGATTGATATTATAAACCCAAAGGAATAATAAAACTAAGGGATTAATACTAAAACCCGAAGGGATGATGAACCAAATGGAATACAATTAAATCCATGAGACTAATATTATAAACCCAACATTGGTAAACCCAAATATAAATACTAGAGACGCTAAAATAAACATGGTTTATTTTGAATTTTCATAGTCAAAACCCAAATCGAACTCGGGTAGCCTTGGACAAGATTCGGGGGCAGCAGCAGGGAAGAACCTGAACTAGGGTTTTGTGATACGGTTTTTTCGTTGGTCACCATGGCGAGGCATGGAGGAGGGAGTTCAACTCCCTCCTACAGAGAAGTTGTTGTGGACAAGAGCAAGGAAACTAGTCGCGTAGCTTCAAGAAACCAATGGAGGTGGCCTCAGAGGCTACAAATACAGAAAAAGTGGAAAATATTAGACATCACGAAGAGAAGGAGAATCATGAGGAAGCTAGTAAGGAGAAGAGGACAAAGGCTACTAGTCAGAAAGTTGCTCCTATGAGTAAAACAGGGGTTTGTAAACCCATGTTGACCACTATTCCTCAGGTCATTTTAAATGATCCAACGGTATAGGTGCATAGATATCACATGGTGGAATATGCAGTTATCTGCAAATTTATGGGGATTTCGGTGACGAAGAAGGCCCTACAAGCATGGATAAGGAAACGCTAGAAACCAAAGGGGGAAATCAACTTTCACCTTGGGTCCAAGGGTTTCTTCATAGTGGTGTTCATAAGCTTAGAGGATAAAGATAGAGTGTTCGATGGAGGACCCTAATTTTACACTTTTGCGGGCCTTTACATGCGGCCATGGGTGATGAACTTTGTCTCGGAACGAGAAAATTTCACATCGGTACCGGTACGGATAAGACTCTACTCCCTTCCTTTAGATTATTGGCTGCTGGAGTGTCTAAAGGTTATCGACAACAAGCTAGGAAATTTTATAAATATCACTAATGCTACTCTAAGAGGCAAATATACCTCCTTCACCCAGATATGTGTGGAAATGGACTTATCTGGGGCACTTTTGGAAGAAATAATTTTCAAGGTGGATGATGAGGAATGGTTGCATGCGGTGGACTATGAACATGTCCCATTCAGGTGTCATAAGTGCCATGAACATGGGCACCTATACAGGGACTGCCCATTGAACAAGCTGGAGAAAAAGACGAAAGACACTAAAGGAAAATATCCCGAGGGTTTTACTAAGGTGGGAAGTAAAGGGAGACGAGGCAAGAGGTACCAAATGAAATTTAATGAAGACTGACAACCAAGCCACAATAGTTTCAAGATATTAGAAGAAGATTGTGGAAACAACTAGACAAACCAGGAATCGAAGAATATTCCCACCAAGAATGAAAGGGATGCCACTATGGAGGATATAGCAAAGAAAAACAAACGAAAGGATGATATGTCGAGCATGATGGAGCTAAGTAGGGACCATGATATGACCCCAAGTGAGGTTGGAGTGGAATACCATGAACTTCAGAAGATTCTAGAGAGGGATAATTTAGATCTATACATGTTTATAAACAAGGGAATCACTAAAGGTGTAGACTCTTTGCTAGAAGAGGAGTTGGATATAGTTCAACAGCTCCTCCTTTGGAGATCACAAATGAAGGGTTTTGGAGTCAAAAGAAACAATGATATCCATGAGAAAAGAGGGGTGAAGACGATGTAGGATACACTAATGTATTCTTCCAAGAACCCAGGTAGGAAAATAGGAAGAAAAAAATAGAATGAGTTGCTGATAGAATGTGGTAAACTTATGATCAACTCAGGTAAGATGAGGGATATCAATAGTTACTCCTTTACAAACCTTTCTTAATGAAGCTTACAACCTAAATCATTAGGGGTCTAGGAAGTAAAAGGAAACAAGGAAATCTTAGCAGTAGAATAAAAGAAGAAAAACCTGTTACAGTTTTTAGTCAAGAAACAAAATGTTTGATGAACAAGATCAGAGAGATACACAACAAATGGTTAATCAAGTATGAGTATCTAGAGGTTAAAGTTGACAACTTGGCGGGTGGGATTCTTATGCTATGGGATCCTCAAAAACATGGAATCCTGGATGTTGAAGCTTCTAGGAACTATCTATCGCTCACGATTCAAACTTTGGTGATAAGGAGATCTATATGCTTAATAACATATATGGTTCTCAAAAACTAGAAGAATAACCTAAGCTTCTCACCTCACTTGAGGAGTTGAGAGAGAGATATCCTGATGTGCCCTATATTCTAGTAGGGGATTTCAATATGCTCAGGTCTCTTATAGAGAAAAAAGGTGGTACCAGAAAACTGGGTAGGGACTCCATCCCTTCAAGGACTTCATGAATAACATGGGACTAGTGGACACTGAAATAGTGAATTGCACTTTTACTTGTAAAAATAAGAGGGGAGGGGTTTCTCAAGTCACCTCTAAACTAGAGAGATTCATAATCTCAGAGGACCTTCTTCTAACAGGCGTTGATGTGTGAGCTGTAATCCTTCCCTTCAGAGGCTCGGACCACTGACCTGTCCAGCTTGAAGCTACTTTTATGGGTACACCGAGGAACAAACCTTTTAGGTTTGAAAATATATATCTCTCTCACCTTGACTTCACCAACAATATTGAGAAATGCTGGAAGGAATATATGCCCATTTAAGGCACTAAAATGTTCATGTTATAGTAGATACTTAAACACATCAAATCTAGGGTTAAGGATTGGAATGCAAAAGAGTTTGGTAATATTTTTCAAGCCAAAAACGAAGTTGAGAAGAAACTCCAGGGGATTAATCAGATCATCATCAAAGAAGGTTTTACCAAGGAATGGAAAATTCAAGTTGACTCTCTTCAGAACGAATGGGAAGATCAGTGCATGTAGGAGGAGATTTTCCAGAGACATAAATCAAGGGTGGAATGGATTAGAGAAGGAGAAAGAAACACAAAGTTTTTTCATAGATCAACCGTGTATCATAGATCACATAATACAATTTCAAAACTTAAAGATTATCAATGGAAAGAGCTCGTCTCTCACAAAGAAATGGAATTTTTCGTAGCTCAACACTTCCTTAACATAGCAAAGAAGCCTCTCGTCGACAAATCTTAGTTGATTAACAACTTCACAAAGTTCATTCCTAAGTTTATAACCAGGGAAGACAACCACAATCTTTAGAGGCTAGTGTCTAAAGAGGAAGTCACTGAAGTTATCAATGAGATGAAAAATGGGAAAGCTCCTCGCCCTGATGGTTTCAAAGTGGACTTCTTCAAAGCTTGTTAGAAAACAATCAAAAAAGATATCCTATATGTTGTGGAGGACTGTTATGAAACCAGCTCAAGAAAAGATAGAAAAGATAGATCAACGCCTTAGAATTCAGCCTCTTCGAGGGGGCAAC
>APFE030234463.1:76895-90079 GCA_000404065.3 Pinus taeda | reverse complement strand
AAAATAATCTTAATAATACTGGATTTCTAATGGCATAAACCCTGTTAAGCTATAATACAACGAGTTCAGAATCTAACCTTACAATCAAACTCTGAATCCCAAATGAGATGGATTCAAATAATAACTCAATCACTGCACTGTACTCTGCAATGTTATTTGTTGTTTGACCAAGGCTTACCCCATGCATATATACTAACTCGTCAGAGGGTGAATAGATAACCCAGGCTGTGGAAGAAATATTCCGTGTACTACAACAGGCACCATCAGCAAAACCAATGTATGTTTGAGAAGACGCTGACATCTGTAATATCAGGAGTAAAACCAAGATAAGTAGGAATAAAGACAAAACACACTCTAAAACTAGGCACACTTTCTCATCTAAAACACACCAACCAGAAGGAAATCTATTCTAACCAGAATCTCCACACCAAACTTTAAGCATAATATATTTTCAGGTAAAGCCCATTTCTGGGTTTACCTAAAGAGACACTGTCAAAATCTACTAATTCATAGGCCCCTTTAGCTAGCTTTCGCTTAACAAAAAAAGGACCATGCCACATGGGTACGCATTTTCCAGCCCCTAGCTTATCATTAGCTTGATCGTATAATAAAACTAGGTCCCCTTCCGAAAAATTACGAGGTGCAACATTTCGATCATACTGATCTTTAATCCTTTTTGCATGAGTCTTGCTTGCTAAAGCAACATCACATCGATTCTCATCTGATTGAGTTAAGTACAACAAATGTTTTTCCTCTTCGGAAGTGGCTGGAATTAATTCTGTGGCTATTTGCAATGACGGAATTTCACATTCAATGGGTAACACGGCTTCCAACCCGTAAACGAGCTGAAAAGGAGTGAACCCTGTTGATGTTTTGACTGAGGTTCGGTATGCCCAAAGCACTGAAAATAACATGTTATGCTAATTCGACTGATGAATACCAATGACTCGTTGGATCATGGTGACTAGAACGTTGTCGATTTCCTCAACCAGACCATTAGCCTGTGGGTAATATGGAGTAGAGCTATCGTGACACAAGCCAAGTTGATCTGCTAGCTCTGTCATCATGATGTTTCGGAAATGGCTCCCATGATCAGTGATAATCGCTTGAGGAACACCGAACCTAGCAATTATATGATTAACGAAAATAGCAACAATTTTGCTGTCTGCTGAAAATGTAGGCATCGCCTCGGCCCACTTGGTAAAATAATCTACTGCAAGGATAATATACGCATGCCCTCCGGCCGAGTGAGGGTTACATGTAAAAAAATCGATACCCCATTTTGCAAAAGGACCAACAACAATTATAGGGTGGAGAGGAGCAGGTGGAGCACGCATCTTTCGATCAAAAATTTGGCAATTGTGGCATTTCTGGACTGCATTGATACAATCTTTAAATAAGGATGGCCATAAATAACCAGCGCACAATATCTTTTGGGCTATGGCATACCCAGACATATGACTGCCACATGCTCCAGAGTGACAGTCATTCAGAACCTTTTCAGCTTCCTCATGAGTTAAACAACGACGGAAAACATAATCCACCCCACGACGATAGAGTGTATCTCCAATGATTTTGTATTGTTGGGATTGGAAACAGATTTTATTTCGCTGAGATCGTGAAATTTCAGGCCGAAAAGATTGGGTTTGGAGATAGAAAATATATCCCCATACCAAGGATCAAGAGTACTAATAAGAAACAAAGATTCATCTGCAAGGGATTCTTCTGCCACAATTTCGGTATCAGTACGCGGGAAGTCACACATTAACTCTACAAAAACCAAAGACTTCTTTGACTTGGAATTTTCAAATTCCAGGTCAAATTCCTGCAGGATAACAATCCATTTGGAATACTTGCCCCCTAGCAATTGTTTAGTCAAAATATACGTCATAGGGTTACAGTAGAATGTAGTGAAGAAATCGCTGGACAGCTTGAACAACTGCCAGAGCCAATTTCTCCACATGCGAATACTTAAGCTCAGTTGGATTCAAAGTTCGACTAAGATAGTAAATCACATGTTCAGCATTGAATTCATCTTCCTAAACTAAAACCATTCTAATGGTGGAATGAGAAGCGGCGAGGTACAAAAAGTAATCCTGGTTGTAGTTGGGAGGATGCAATAACGGTGCATGGGTCAACGCATGTTTAAGTACATCAAAATATTTATGAGCTATCTCATCCCAAAATAATGGAGTGTTCTATTTCAACAACCTGGTAAAACCTTTCGTTATCTCGACGTAGTTAGGAATGAATCGATGTAAAAAGTTTTCTTTCCCTTGCAAACTTTGGAGTTGGCGAAGAGTCAAAGGCGAAGGTAATTTAACAATGGCTTCAACCTTCGAGGGATCGACACGAATGCCGGCTTTTGAAACAACAAATCCCAGTAAGCGACTTGTTTCTATACAGAAAACACATTTCTGTGGATTCAACCTTATTCGATAATGCCTACATCTATAAAGATGGCTCGTAAATGAGTGAGATGATCGGCTCTACGTAATGAATGAGTAGGTAAATCATCGAGATAAGGCTACACAATGTGCTTGATGTCGTGAAATGCGTAAGACATAGCCATTTGAAAAGTTGCTATGGCGTTCTTCAACCCAAAAGGTAATTTGCAATAAGCAAAGGTCCCCCATGGACAAATGAAAGTCGTTTTTGGTTGATCAGCAGGGAGTATGTTAATTTGATTGTAACCGGAAAATCCATCCATAAAGGAGAACATTTCACTGCCGGTACAATCATCAATTATTTGATCGATATAGGGAGTTGGATAATTGTCCTTTGGACAGGCTCGATTAATATCCCTATAATCAATACATATTCTTATCATTCCTTGCTTTTTGTTAACAAGAACAATATTCGATACCCAATCCGTTAAAGGGATCAGATATATAAAACTTGCTTTAAGTAATTTCTCAACTTCAGCTTTAATAGCAGCAACTTTTCTTGGGTGTATCTGACGCAAACGTTGTCGAACGGGTTTAACATCCAGGTAAGTTTTGATTTCATGGACAAAAATTCAAGGATCGATTCCTAGCATTTCTTCATATGACCAGGCAAACACATCACGAAATTCTTGAAATAGGGCTTTATAAGTTTAGATTTCCTCGTCCATACAAGAAGCACCTATATGAATGTTTTCAATAACTCCGGGTTTCACCGAAATGTAAATAGGAATAGTTCTAGAAATGTTTCCCAAATTCAACTCAGAATCAGGATGTATCAGCGGATTTTGTGGTTCCTTGACATAATCAGTGGTAAAAATAGATGAAAAATCATTTTCAAAATGATCAAGCTCAGGTAAAAACGAAGATCGATGATGAAGATCTTCCCATGGTAAATCATCAATAGATAAAATCTCACGAATCTGCTCATCAGTATGAACAGTTTCAGAAAAGGTTGTTGAATCTGAGGTTGAGATTGAAAGTGACTCCTCATGGACCACATTCATTGGATGAATTTCGATTTAACTAGAGTCGTAAAACGACTGTACCGCCTGATATGCAACTTCAAATGGACTGAAGGGCATGGCATCACCAAATAAGTCCACCTCGGAATCGGAAGGAATGATCCAAGGATCATCAGGAACAATAGTGTCTGATGAAATCATATGAATAGTTGCAAAAGGAGGCGATACGTTCAGAGGTGGAAAGGGGAAAGTTCCTAGTAAACCAAAATCTTTGACTAATCCCACTCCAACATCCTTGTAAGGGATAGTTGTTTTACCGACATGTTGAATACTCTCAAAAGAGGCTGGGTCGAATGAAAAGTAAGTCAATTGATCTATTGTAACGATCTTTCCATTATAAGGGAACTTTATGAGCCGAAAGATCGATGAAACATCAACAGTCATTGTGTAAGACCAAGTGCAACCCAAGAGAAGGTTGTAATCTAGAGGGGCATCAATTACCTCCACATCTAGATTAACAGTTTTGCCTTCTACCCCTATAGGTAAATCCCGCAGAATGCCATAAGGATGAATCCCTCGGCTGTCAAAAGCCTTCAAAATCGTCGGGGATTGGTTAAGTGTCAGAGAACCAAATGATTTCCAACACGAAATCGACATAATACACGTTGAAGCTCCCTCATCAATCACAGTCTGAAAGCAAGGTCTATTTTTGACTAACACTGGGATCTGGAAAGCCATTTGATGAGGTAAGCGAGGTGTACTATTTTCTAAATCGAAGATTATAAGGTTGGAATCCTGAACATCATCGACTCCTATAGCAGACAAAAGCAATTTACCCTGTGCTGGACATGATTGCAGCACTTCCAAAGCCGACATTGCTGAAGGAGATATAGCTAAAACTTCAACAATGTTATAGTTCTGAGCAGCTCTCGCATGTGGATTGAAAGCTGACTTCCGAAGTATACCTTTAGCAGTCGGTTTGATTACTAAGTTTGGATTAGGTTTCTTGATCTGTAGCAGATCGGAGCCAGGAGGAGTTGAAGTTGATGGGTTTGAACTAGAAGATTTTGGTTCCTTACCACCAACAGGATTTTTACTTCCATAATCTTGCGATCGCATCGCAATCTTGACATGGGACATCATCATAATTGGTTCTTCTGAGGCATTTGAGGAAGAACCTATCATCTTACTATCTTGAGTGGGAAAAGGATCCTTCAAGATAGTAGGCGTTTGAGAACCTTTGACGATTTTTGAAACCTCATCTCGATGTGGACGATCTCTTGTAAAGTGCTCCTCATCACAGATGAGACAAGGATAACGAGGCTTACGTTTCTCGTTAGTAGATTCAGTTTTTTCTAGTTTCTCTTTTGTGTTTTGTTTATTTTTCTTCTTCCCTTTCTTTTTACTGCTGGATTTGGATTTGGCCGTAGAAGATTCTACAACATGAATATCGGCAGGAACTTCAGCGGAAGCTTCTCCTGTCGGGGAATCTGGTAAAGTTATAATAGGAGAAGAATTCTTTGCATATTTATTCTTACTTTTGGTATTAACTGTACCAATCATACCATCAGCGGCATGAGACCTTGAAGGAGTTGCTGTTATTTGATTTTTCTTGGGAAGATCGGGGATTTTTTCATGTAAAGTATCCGACTGCGTATAAACTAAGTCAAGGTACTGAGCTTGAGCAATTACTTGCTCCTCAGTAACGACTCCTGCCTTAGCTACATCCTCAGTGATTTTTGGTAATAAGGATTTAACAAACCATTCTGCCAAAATTTGATCCAGGATATAAACTTTCACTAAACGTCGTCGACGTCACCATTCATGAATATGGTCTGAAATATATGTAGACGTTGACTGTTTCAATGAAGTTAATAATTCCGTGCCATTGTCATATCTGACAGGCAACTGAAAATGAGTTAAGAATGAAGTAGCTAACTGACTAAAATTATAAAAAGAGCTTCGTGACAACTCAATGTACCACTTAGCCGCGAGACCAATTAGAGTGCATTGAAAAGGCCTTAAGTGAATTGAATCATCTATAATAGAATTTGATGCACACCAGAGGTGATAGGTCATCACATGGTTCAATGTATCCTCTCCAGGCTTTCCCTCAAACTTGGTAATATCACTGGGAAACTTATTAGGCGTTGGCGACCAGTACGGAAGATAATAAATTGGATCGTTCGTAAGGCGCGACAAGTCAGGTAAATCAAAAGTTGCGATGAACGGTAACTGACGGTTAGGGTCTCAAAAACCTTGGGACACAAGACCAACTCTAGGAGGAGGATACCCAGGATAACCTGGAATTGGATTTGCATTTGGAATATTATATCCTCCTGGAAAACCAGGATTAACTGGACCAAACTGGGGTTGTTGAGATTGAGGTTGTTGATATGTATACCCAGGGTACGGTTGATACTGATAAACTGGGGTTTGCACAGTGGGACCGTATTGATACTGTCCCTGGTACGGTTGATAAGTAAATTGAGGTTGACTTGTGACAACCGTACTTGGACCAGGTTGTCCTACAGGCATCTGAACCGAAGTCTGGATTGTAGGTCTAGACTGGGGTACAGAGGTCTGAGGAGTTCATACAGGAATAGTAGAAACCAGAGCTGTCGATACTCCAGAAGTAGGTGGGGTAGATTGAACAGGAGCTACAGTAGTTGCAGAAATCGATTGAGGTGGAGTTCGAGGCGAACTAGGCCCAGGCTGATGAACTACACCAGGTGCAGAAGTTTGGATAGTAGACTGGACGGGTTGCTGGGTTGAACCAGAAACCATGGGTTGTCTAGGTTGAGATGACAACTACACATTGGGTTGCAAAATCTGTTGAGTTTGAGATGGATCCCACACCATATTCATTCTGAGGTAAGGGACCATAACAGGTTGAGCATATTGAGGACCATAACCAGGTTGAGTGTAGGACTGATAATTTCCAGTTCCTTGAACAAAAGATTGACCAGAAGGTGGTTGGAAACCTTGAGATTGGTACTGACCTTAAGGTTGATAACCTTGAGGTGGGTACTGATACTGGGGTTGACCTTGAGGTATATATTGATACTGGGGTTGACCTTGAGGCACATACTGAGTCTGAGGTTGACCTTGAGGCATATATTGAGTCTGGGGTTGACTTTGAGGCATGCACTGACCTTGAGGTATGTACTGACCTTGAGGTTGCCCCCCAGGTGGAATTTGACTGCCTTGAGGTTGCCCCCCAGGTGGTATTTGACTGCCTTGAGGTTGCCCCCTAGGCGAGAACGGATTACCTTGAGGTTGCCCCCCAGGCGGATTTTGACTACCTTGAGGTTGCGGATTTGGAATATCACCAGACATCATAAGAATTTCTTCTACGCTCAACAGTGGAGTTCCATTATGACCAGCTGATACCACATGTTCGATGGGTTGGGGAGATGCTCCTAAAAAAATACCAGAAACTGACTGATACCCAGACAAAACAGAAGGACCGCCATATAAAAAAGTTTCCAGATTTTGAGAAAACATGGATGATCGGTTTGACATATTCGAAGGAGGATAATAACCTCTAGGCGTTGGATGAAAAGGAATACGAGGTGGTGAAGCAGTGAGACCCGGATTTTGTAAAAAGATCATCAAAGATACGTACCAAGCGTCACTTCGAAAAGGACTGTAAAAAATAGATTCACGCTCCCTAAGTTCTATAGTTGGTTGATTTTCAAGGGGATTTATACCCTCGTCTGGAATAACAAGTTCTTAAATAGAAATAAGTCCCGTCGGAAGATTCTAGGTAATGACACTTCCTACCCTGGGTGAACCAGTAGCACTAGAAACTAGAGAAGAAAATCCTGAGGATGGAGTAGCAACAGGTTCAGTTTCAGGTTCAGAAATTTCAGGTTCCTCAACGAGTTCACCTGTAGAAGAAAAACTACCAGTAAGCTCAGAAACTGAAAGCGGTTCAGAAATATACTCTGTTGCTGGAACGTGATAATCAAGATGAATAACCAAAGATTATTCTCTGACCTCTGGTGACCCAACTCTACTTTCACTAGGTGTGGCAAGAGCTTTTAGCCCTTCAAGCTGACTTGGTGTATATTCGGGAGGTTGCCCCCGAAGTCTACGGGATTGTCTCGGTAATTCAGCCATGATTAATTAATTAATTACTTCACACGAAAACAAAGAAAATCTCAAGAAAACCACCTAAAGTCTCTAAAGAACCAAACAATTGAATCACACACCTAACAATATAAGAGTTCAAACCACGCACAAACAATATTTTCCGTACCGAAAACACTAGTTGGTGATGAAATCCAACCTCGCAGAATTCAATACAGAATGGCGGTTGGAACAGTTACCCCGACAACCTGCTTAATGGAACAGACTGGCACAAGTTTCTCCACAAAACCATCTCGAGTGAAGATAACCCCACAAAGAGTCCAAGTGAGTCTGGTCGACGTCTGTTCCAGGTACTGTGGGATCTTCCCTCCATCGTCATCTTAGGAAGAATCCTAAAGATAATGGCTACTAAGGTTACCAACGGAAACAAATATACCTGGGGGAATAGTCTACGATCCGGTACGCACGCAAGGGCAGAGTAACAAAGCTCAATCCCCTTGAAGGCTCCTTGACATAATCCAAAGTTTACCAACAAGTGACCCCAGGCTCCTCGACAATGGTCAATCCGAGGTTTACCGTTTTTAATACGTGAATATCTTCTATTGTTCCCAATGAGAAAGGATTGATTACCTCACTGGTTCAGATATGATCTCGTGCTTCTCCTTTAAGAGGAGCTTTCCCAGAGCATAGATGTAACAATTGGAATTTCTTCCTACCACAAGATCAACCACTTGTTTGTTTTAACTATCTTGGAGATTTAATTACTCCCTACTCCAAGGTACTAGCCTAAGCTATGTTGGTGAGTAAGAGCCCTAGAAATACAAAGATTGCTAGATGAATTTTAATTAAGTGTTAATTTTATTGGTTGTTTCTTAAGTCAAAAGGTATGGAGATGAAACTTTGTGGCGTGAAGACTTGACTCCAAAACGCTAAAAAATGCACCTAAGATGATCAATTCTTTTCCTTTTCAATGAAGTTCTAGCTAAAGGAAGAGTTGAGAATGCAATTCTTTGAAAATAAAACTTTCCTTCAACATAAAAACGAAAAGAAAAACCTTGTCTTTTTTTTGTTTTTGTCTTTTTCAAAACACTCAAATGAAGCTACTAATTATGCTCACGAAATAAATCCCTTTTCGTTTCAACACTCAAAACTAGAAAAACAATTTTCAATAGAGAAACTAGAATTTCTAGGCAACACACCCAAAACTATGAAAAATCTATCCTTGAGATCTAACTTCTTAAAACTAATTGAAATAAAAGCTTCAAATGTTTTTTGAGGATGTTTTCCCTTAGTTATTCAGCAAACTAAGGATTAATTCATTCAGCGAGACAAATCAACCAAAAACATCTAGCTATGTTTTTATAACAAATGAAATTCACAACTTATGACCAAGTTCATTCAAAGTTTTGCAAAGAGAAACAAAATTGATTTCTCACCAAAGGAAGATCTCACAAACCAGCCAGACTTATCAAGAAGACAAAAGATTCCAGGGTGATCTAAGGTCTCTTAGGCTTCTAAGCTTCAAGTCACTACAAAGACTGAGTGAAGACCAAACCAAGCATGCAAAAACTTCTAGAAATTCATTCAAAACACAACACCAATGGAACTTGCTTATGAGAGACTTTCAACAAGATATATGTAGATTTGGGCAGAGGATAAAAGTAGCAAAAAAGATCTAAACTAAACTGGATGAAAAGATTTCAAGGTTTTCAAAAAATTTGACAGGGTCTGCAGGCCCCCAGTGAAACTAGGTGCGGTACCGCTCTGTGCAGTAAAGCAACAGTGCGGTCAGGTCCGCATTGTAACTTAAACAGAATGTGCGGTCCTCATAAAAATTTCTAAAAAATAAAAATCAATCCAGGACTGACAAACTACCCAAACCCACACACATCAAGTAAAAACCAGAAACAAAAAATCAAGTTTCTCCAATCAAAGATCAAGGAAAATTAAACAATCAAATCCCGTCCCCAGCGGAGTAGCCAATTTGTTAAGCGGATAAATCGTTCTTGCGGATGAGACTGATCTGCCTAGTATCAATTGATATCTAGCAACAAGCAGGACAAGCAAATCTACTTTTCTTTAAACATATTTCGATTCATTAATAAAAACTAAGAGGTGTTTTAGACCCTACCTTAAATCCAACCCTAGTTTGTGGCAGCCTTGCTCCAACAACTTCAAAGAGTTTCCTTTTAATAACCTGCAAACACAAACAAGTACACATCAAAGAACACCTGCATAGCTAATATAATAAATCATGTTCATCATAGTGATAAAGGAATCTATGAAATAAGCCATTAAACACAACGCATTGAGAAAAATAAACTTGATTGTATTAACTTTAACAAAGAAGAACTTTACAACCTTGGTGCCTTGATGCTGTACAAGCTCTTCCTAGGGTCCAGGCAGGAATATCCTCTACTTTGACAAGCCTCACTCTCTCTCAAATGAGATTAAAAGGTATGTGATCTTTCCTCTCAAAAGCTCAATTAGGAAGACTAAGTTCCAGCAACATATACCCTCGAAAATATTCAGCTTTCCACCCCTCAAGTAACCAGCCCAAAGCTTCATTTTATAATGCAAAGGAAGGAGGTTACAGGTCCACCATTGAAGGGATAGAGTCCTTCTTCAAGGGGATAAGCTCCTCACATCAAGGGGTTAGCTCCTTAAGGAATGGGATGCATGCACCCTCAAGGAGCGAACTTGCCAACGCAGGATTCCCTCTACAAGCTTCTAGAATTGACTCAAAGTGAGTTTTTAAGAATAAAATTGTGCCTTTTTAACTTTTACAGGGGTTCGCACCCATAAATGCAGATACAAATCGGTCAGGTGTGCAGGGAACATGACCAATGGGTGCGGTACCGTAGGTAATGCTAAGAGAAAGTGCGAAACTAGAGTTTTAGAGATTTTTAAGGACTTTCTCTCATTTTCAAAACTTGATATGTAGAGCCGAGGTGTAAGACTTGCAAAGGAGGTATATATGAGTGGTGATAGATTCATATTGATTACAGAAAGTCATGGTGACAATTTTTGTGTAACAGTGATGAGGTGACAGTGGTATCCACCTTGTTATTGTGTTTTTGCCTGGATTTTGTCTTGTTAGGCATCTCACAAGACTTTCTAGATTTTGAGTAAACATCCAACATTATGCCCATTTTTCTAAACTATGTGGTGTACTCCCATACACTTTGCCCTTGCTTCTACCTAAAGTAGTGCCACTAGATCCATTGGTCTTGATAGGGTAAAATTATGAATTTATGAGGGTTTTAAAGACCTCCAACTTAGTCACTAGAGGATCTCCCTCCAACCTCAAGATCTTTGTGTGTCTTTCCCACCAGGTCATGGCATGGCCCTTTAATTTCAACTGTGTAAATGAAATCTTATATTCTTCTTCTATACGATGAACATTGAAATAAACTTCTAATTGTTGCAACCAATGATTTAGGTTTAGAGAATTGGTCTCATATTGATACAACTTGATATGGACCTTCACTGCCACTATGAATAATGACTATGAATGGCTCACGACACTTGAACTAGGTTGATCTTTTTTGGGTTCTTTCTTAGAATTCTTCTTTGTTTCTTCCCAATATCCCAATATCATCTGATCGAACCTCTATGTTAACACCAATATTCTTTAAATAACCTCATTTTATTGGTCAAGGCCGCCATGAGGAGGCTCACATCATAGTTTATATTTGCAAGTTGTGCTTCCAATCTTGAAAACCTCTCCTCCTTTGGATCAGGAGCGTTATTCATAGATTTGTTGGCCATGACTAGGGTTTTATGAAAATTCTGCTTAACCGATCTCGATTGCTTGCAAAATCCCTGAATATACCAAAATAAACTAGCTCTGATACCAATATTATCTATAAACTATCATGGATATACCACTTGGGAAATTCGTAACAACAGATCTACTAAAATATATTAGAAAAGATGAAATCTACATAATGAGGGTTTATTTCTCCTTAGATTTATGGATATATTATTTACTATTTATTGCGTATGCATGCAAATTAAAATTATGCAAAAAATAAATAACAAGGAAAAAAACATAGAAACCACAATCGACACAAGATGGAGAAAACCTAACTAGAAGGTGAGTTTTGTTGGGTAATTTAATTATTAATTAAATTACTTGTCATTAAATTGTCAGACTTGGGGTTCGTGAACTTGCGAAGTACATTTTCACAATATATGCTAGGAATCAACTTTCAATTTTAAAAAAAGAAATCCTACTCTATTGAAAGAAACAACAAAACTGAAAGAAAACCTATTCATGAGAAATGTCTACGATGAGTATTTACACACTTTATTTTTCAAAAGTCTCAAATTGAGAACTTGGAAAGAAGTCTTTTAATCTATGAAATTGAAATGAAAGTTGACATGAAAGTAAACTTACTATATTGACATGAAAATAAAACTATTATACTGACATGAAAGTAAATATATTTTACCAATAGGAAAGTAAATATATTCTAATGACTTGAAAGTAAATTTAATCTAGAAAGCAACAAATTCTATACTAAGAAATCATTGAATTCTTAAACTATGAAAATTAAAGGCAACCTATTTTGAAAGCAGTGAGAGATCAATTGAAATAATAGTGTGTGCATTGTCAAATTAGAACCATTCATGAATATCTATGAAATGAATTGAAAATAAATGAATCTATGAAATGAGATCAATAATGCTTAACTTGCAAAAGAACATAAATGGAATGAGTATGAAAGAATGTAAACAATGCATCTAATCAAAAGACTTAAAATGAATAGAAATAAAACATTATAATACATCCCATACTCATTAGGTGGCCATTCGAAAGTGCATGGGAGGTGGAAAGTTGAGAAAAATCTTGATCAAACACTAAATGAAGACACAACCATATTAAAGTAAACTACAATAGTATGTTGAGATTGCAACAAGATGATGGAGCTTAGTGAAAAGAGTCGCCTTCACTAAGTGGGCCCGCAAGCTATTTTTGGCGCAAGTCTATTTTTAGACTATGTCTATTTTTAGACATATGGATCATGTCTATGGATTGCAGGTTGCTGTTTATGGATGATTGATCAAGTTGGAAAAAATAGATGGACTTCTATTTTTAGACCACAGCGGAGTGACTTCTCAGTCTAAATATAGAACAGTCAAATATTATTAGCTCATAATAATATTTAGACTATAAACTTTGTCTTATTCTCTTGGAGCACTTCAGGATGAGCTACGATGTGGTACATGCAGATCCCAGAAGGAAATACGTGGTTACCTATGGGATGACTAATATTTGCATGCAGGACTTCAGTTAGAGCTCAAGTAAGTTGAGTTTAGTGGACTGGAGGTGCAGTTGATGGAGTTGTGTTCAGTTTAGCTTTGTTAAACTGGTTGTATTTAGTCTAACTGGAAAATAGACTAGAGATGAGTTGGGTGAATTAGTTATTAATTAATTCACAAGTTATTAATTCATAATACAACTAATGAATACATCAGTTAACTCAGTTGCATGTCAGTGCATGTTCAGTTCAGCAGGGACAGGTGTTAGAGAATCAGATTGCTATCAGTTGTGACTATAGTTGTGCATCAGATCTTGCACAATCAAGGGATTGAGTATGCCAATGAGTTTGCCCACGTATTTTCCCACATTGTAGCTTGTGCTCACGTGATTTTTCCAAGTAAATACGTGGTT
>APFE030234463.1:0-30982 GCA_000404065.3 Pinus taeda | reverse complement strand
ATGTTATGAAACCAGCTCAAGAAAAAGATAGAAAAGATAGATCAACACCTTAGAATTTAGCCTCTTCAAGGGGGCAAAGTCCTTTACATTACATAAATGAACATTTCTTGGATGATACAAATGAAAATACCTCATTTCTATATATAGGAGTCTAAGGGGTCATAATATAATAAGAGCCGACATAACAATAATAATGTAAGGGCATAATAATAACAATAGTGAGCTTCTATGGGCCACAATAGTAACAATATGGGCACTAAATGGGTACATCAACATAATAAGGGGGTTGTACTAATAACAATAAAGGGTTACACTAGTAGTATAGGGGCCTAACAAAAATCAACCTGACCTTCTACACATGCTATAGAACCTCTAGGAGCCAACCAACCATTCCAGATGAACAACCCATGAGGCAACTTAAAATCTTACTAACCTAGAGCCTCCATCGCTCCTATGACATGGGAATGCATGCGATTGGGACCCTCCAGTCATTGTCACAACAAGGGCATGCAACAAGAGCATGCAAGCGACTAGGGAATTTTCAGTTCATTCTGAGCCTGCGACCCCAACTTATGTGCCACTTTTTCAGGGCCAAGACTCAGGCCATTGCCTAGAACTCCATGAAACTTCCATAAATGAAAAGTAACATCAAAACAATGATACAAATGCAAATAATTGAACAAATACTTGACTAGACCCTTACTAGCCATGACAAGCATTTCGTCAAACATGTCACAAATATGTATTCTACAGGTCATAACAACAAATCTGACCATAGGGGTCTCATACTTATCTGAGAATCACTAAGAAGCATTGATGCCTTATCAAATTAGCTGAATTATCATCTATTAGGTCATATATTCATTATTCATTAATTTACAAATCAAAACATGATGAGAGCCATATATCATTGTTGTTATAAAACATACTCATAACCAACATATAAACAACAAAACTAATAAGGAAACAACAACCATAGAATCCACATATGAACCAATACATTTACACATGAAATACCAAGGAGAAGGAGCTCATATTAATGAATGCAAAAACCAACTAGGTTTTGGACTTCCATGAACCACCTGACCATAGATTGGTTGAACCAAATATTTCTTTCAGCCAATCACCCTTGTGCCACATTCCAAGCATGACTGTGGGACTCATAACCAAAAAAATCAATGAGGGATTATCAAGGCTAAACCACATCACCCTCATCAATAGAACCAGGCTTTACCTCAATCCTCACCAGATCACTAGGCCCTCAACAAGCATGGATGTCACCGGATTTCTCCACCTACACTGTGAGAAATTTTATTGTCTCCTAGTCTCTTGTCTTTATCACAATCCACAATCTGATTCAGGGATCACTAGGCCATAATCAAGACTCCACCCTCTAGGCTTTAATGTATATCCTGGCATTCACTGGCCAAGGATTCCTAGGCTTGATCAAGGACACCCACCTCTAGGCTTTACCATCTATCCTGCCATTCAACGATTGAGGATTCCTAGGTCCACTAAGGCAACAAAATATGGCCTTATCACAACCCACAGTTCGGTTCAAGACTTACTAGGCCAAGGCTTTACCGCAATCCACAGTATGATGATCACTAGGCCATGTGTTCTTTCTTTCAAATATCCCCCTCTCTCAGTTTTGAATCCATCTAGAAATTTTGCTCAACCAAAACATGAGAATCCCATCACACCATGGCTATCAGAAAATGGAAAGGCTAGGCTGAAAAATAATATCACACCTGGAAAAACCCATGCCCATGATAGGAAGAGAACCAAGAACACATATGCATAACCATGCATGTAAAAACTAGCAAGGAAATCATACATGAAAATCGATATGTGAAAATAATCCCGCTGTAGCTGCTTGATCCTGCTCTTCCTTGCTTGATCCTTTCTTCCACTTGCCTTCTTTCCTCTTCTTGATCCAATGCTGAAGTGCTCCAAGAAAATCAAAGTGTCCAAGAGTATGAAAGAGAGATAATAGAGAGAGAGCTCCAAAACTGAACTGAAAAAGGTTACCAACTGATCCTTAGAAGCCTTTTTATCAGTAATGCCTCTATTTTCTTCAATTTCCATTATTTTCCTTCATTTTCCTCCTCACATGCAACGTATGACCTTTCACCTTCCTTTTCTCCTAATTTCCACTATTTTCATAAATAAAATGCCAATTAATGCCTCTTTCCTTTGCTAATTTTCTTTATCCATAATAACCAAATGAACACCCGCTATGATAATTTTCCCACCATTAAGCTTGGAATATGTGTCCCATGAACTTGGTCTTATTTTTTTTTTACATGGATTTTTAACTAGGTCTGTTACGCTGACCAACAAAGTAGACTTGATCAAACCTGGTCCAACTCTTTCCTAGTCAAGTCAAACATCTTCCCAAGAGACTTGGTCTAGTATGCTCTACTAGGGCCGAATTTTCGCCTACTTATGCACCCAAAGATATCGATCTTTCTGCCATGATATTCTCATAAATTCATCCTTATTGTGTCTCAAAATTTTGTCCTTCTTTGCCTCAGGAATTTTTCCTTCTTCAACAAAGACGTGCCTCAAATTTGTCTTATTCTCATACCTCAGATGATCTGATTTCTCTTGAACATAAGAAATCCAAATTATGCTCTTAGGAGGACATTGAGTACCTTATAAATACACTTCTATTTGGTTGAATGGGTGCCACTTGATTGTAGTTGACTTGACTAGGAGGAGCGCAAACTTGGCTTGTTTCGAGCTAACACTTCAACTATCAAAATTCAAAATTTCTTAGTGAAAAGGACACGAGTAACATGCCCTATATTTTTCTCTTTTGACAATGACATGAAGAACATGCTTTATACTTATTATTACAAATACATCAAGGGATAAAATATTAATTATGAAGACAAACCATAGCTACAAAATTCAACACTACCTCTTAGCTAGGGAGGTATTCATAATGATTATCTAGATGTTATCATGTTGACAAATTCTCTAAGAAAATGTTATAATAATTCATCATCAACATCATTCAATTATCATAATCTGGTCAAACAACTTTGACACATGGTAAATAAACAACATCAGCAAGTTATCATAATTACGGATAGTACCTCTGACCAATGGTGTATTCTCACCATAATCCTGGTCAATAATTTTGGCACACAGTATGTATTTAGCATCAACTAGTCACCATGATTTTGGTCAGCGCATTTGAACCATGGTATACTGAATAGTCTTTGTTCACCATCATCCTGGTCAATCTATTTGAATGACAGTGAAACCCTAGGGATAAAATCAATTCATTTGAGTAATCTGGTCTCAAATCCAAAAGCCTCATTCTAGGCCATGATGCTAAAGGAGCTCACTCAACCTATCTAGAGAGTAATCTAAGCCTGATACTGAAAGGTACCCACTTAACTGAGTGATCCTGGGCCTCTATGACCATCCTTCCTAATTCTGGTCAACATACTTGACACATGAAGAATGATTGTCCTATGCTGGACCATTCTCCCTAATATGGTCATATTTAACATAAGGAAAATGTCTGTCCCTAATGCTACTCTGGACCATTTTCCCTAATCCTGGCTAATCTGACCTAGGGAGAATGACTGTCCTCAATGTTGCAATTACATCACTTCCTCTTGTTGAGAGATACATACTCAATAACTTCAAGATTGTCCTTGAAGTATACAAATTTCTTCTTGGGACAAAGGCTTTGTAAACAATATACTTAACTATAGAATAGTACTAGAGCCATACAACTTCCTTATTTACCATATCTCGGTACTAGGTCTCATTGTGCTTTGAAATTTCATTATGGTCATCACCTGCACTTAATAAAACAATCCTACAAGTAGTTTATGAAGCCATATTTCTTCTCAACTAACCACCCAAGCTGAAATATACTTTGTCTTTGCAATAGTGAGTGCAACAATATCTTCTTCTTGCTCATCAAAGAAATAATAATAGAGCCCAAACTAAATTAATATTTTGATGAACTTTTTCTTTCTTCTGCACTCTCTGACTAATCTGAATCTATGTTTCATTGGTTGAGTCATACCTCAAACCATAATTGGTTGTGCCATATCCAACTGTAGCATGCTAATACTTCAACATATTTTGAACCACATGTTTTGGCTCGACCATAAGGTGATCGACTACTTTATGGTTACCTTGACTGGGTGCTTTTTGGAAATCCTAGCTACTCCCTCTGCCACTGTTGTTTTCTAACATATCAACTATTTAGCCTAATAATCTCAATGATAGTCCATCATATTGAAATCATAGGTAAACTCCCTTTGAAGTTAAAATAAGGCTCCATGACTGCTCCCTCTGTTACATAAGAATACCTTTTTGCCATAGTTGCTCCCTTTGACACATGCATCCTTCTACTTTTTTCAGAAGCAAAATATATAGGATTAACCTTGATCCATCAATCCAAGTCTGAGGTACATTCTTATTTTTGCAATCAAGAGATTCTTTCATGAAACTCAAAGCCTTTAAGTCATCCCATGTACACTTCTTCCTAAAAAATGATCTCTACAATCGTTAGATGTAATTACATAACATAAGAAAACATAATTCTAATAGAAGTGTACTTGTCAACTGGAGCATATGTCTTTTCACGATTCTCTCCCGATTTTTGGGAGAACTCTGAAATATTTCTTTATGTTTCCATCTATTGCATGCTAGATCTTGTAGATCTATTTGGAAGTTGTCACTGACTTATAATCAAGGTATACTTCAACCTTATTGATTTTCATGTTCCCTCTAAGCTCGAATCTTATCTAGTACAATACCTTTAAACATAAATCAATGATTCTGGGAAAGTCCTCTTTTCATAGGCTTTATTTCATTCTTCCACTTGTTCCATTTGTTTCTAGAGCCTTGGAAACCTTCACTATGAACCCACAATCCTCACTAGGAGACCATGGTAAAGGATACAACGACAAGAGATTATATAATAGTTAAAATAATAATAATCAAAGAAGAGAGATATATTTTAATTATCTTTTGAAAATGTTAATTTCCTCTTGATGTTATCCTTCTTGCATCCATCTTTCAAATTGATCAACCTTGTCCTCATCATCAATATGATTTCATTCCTTCCTTGAATGAGCTAGGTTTTCTTCTTTTAACAAAAGCATTGATCTAGGTTCAATTCTAGGGTTTTTTCCATAAACCCTAAGGTTTTGTTATCAAAGACCCTTTAGCTTTCTAGGGTTTTCAAACCATAGATTTCCAATTTTCATTTCCAAATGTCAAAAACCTAGAATCAATATACTCTTTACACATGTGATGAAATCCATAATTGTCATCAATCAATCAAAGATGTTTCATCCAATGATTCTCCTTGGTCTTTATAAACCAAGTAACTCTGCTTTCTCAAAACAATTGTGGTAACAGTAACATTTTTTCCTTAAAGACTTGGTCATCAATGATAGTGATCCAATTCTTCATTTCAATAGACTCCATCACTCTGAGCTGAGCATTACATAGATCTCAAAACCCAAAATCCTATAAAATCAGTAGTAGATACAAGATTCACAAAAATATATACAACAAAAAGTTCATTAAAAAACTTCAATCGAATATGTCTTCAATCATTTATATCCTTGGCTTGCTATGATAGGACAATATTAGATCTACAAGTGACTTGAACTTATCAAGGGATCTTTGATCTCTAAACTTGAAGAGGGATTCGACCTCTTTTTCGCTGTAAGAGAAATTCCTTCATCAAAGAGTGCTTTCTTCAAAGGAATATTAGTGACAATGATCCCTTTTCTTTCTTGCTTTGATGTTCAAATAATATATTCCAAGATTAAGTGTCCATTTAAAATATTTACATACCTTAGAATCAACATATGTAATGCATCTTCTAGGACTTTTAAAAAGTTTTTAGCTTCAATAGCCTACTTCTCATCATTTTCAAGGAACCACACAGATTTGTTATGTTATACTTCAAACGTTCAACACCAGTATATATATCATATGTTTCTCTTAACTTGAATTCTCTTGTTTTGAGCCATAATAAGAATTGTTATGCAATCATTTTTTTTTAAAGTATCAAGATGACTTTCATGCTTCAATTTTCTTGTGAATTTTGAACTTGTAAGTGAAAATACTCCAACATTCATTATTATGACTGTCTTACTTCAAGACTTCCTCCATGACCGTTTTAAGGCAACATATTAGATCTTTGTCACAATCCTATGATCTTTTATTCCAAGCATAAAAAACACAGGCTTATAGTTTTTCTGATCTTTTTATAGATTTGTATTCACTACATTAAAACAAGAAATTTGCGTCAATTTAGTGCTAGATTTTAGTTGTTTTTTTACAATTGGGATGATTAACCTAATGGTAATTATGGTTCTATTGTACATTTTTTAAAGCATCCCTTTTTGCACCTGATTTTTGCATCCTTTTTTACACCAGATTTTGCATCAATTTTTGCGTCAAATTTTGCATCAAATTTTGCACCAAGATTTGCATATGATTTTATGATAGGTTTTGCTTCTAGTTTTGTGCCATTTTTTGCATATATTTTTCATTGTTTTTTTCTTCCTATTTTGTGCCATTATTTTCTTCCATTTTTGCACTATAATTTGCATCATGTTTACACCGTATTTTGCATCCAATTTAGTGCCTTTTTTGCATCTATTTTTCATCTTTTTTTGCTTCCTATTTTGTGCCATTCTTTGCTTCCATTTTTGCACCACAATTTGCATCAAGTTTACACCATATTTTGCATCCACTTTAGTGCCTTTTTTGCATCCATTTTTTTTGGTTTTTGCATCTAGTCTTACACCAGGTTTTCCATCTCATCTTACATTAGTTTTGTTCTTCTAATTTTGTACCTATTTTTGCATTTAGTATTGCACCATATGTTGAATTTGATTTAGTAGCAAAATTTGCATCCATTTTTGTGCTCATTTTTTCATTTTTTTTGGACCATTTTTTATGTCCACTTTTATGTGTGATTTGTCTCCCTTTTTTGCATCCCATTTTGCACCATATTTTGCATCATTTGCTACATCCAATTTTGCATTGTTTTTAACACCATTTCTTGCAACCAATTTTACATCCTTTTGAGCATCCATTGCATCCTATGTTAAGCCATATGTTGTATCCACCTTTGCATCCCACAAGATATAACACATACCCAACAAGAAGGATATCTATGTTGCTTTGCATCTTATACACATTCACAATGGGTCAAATGGTTTCCCTTGGCAGAATGGTGGTACATTACACTCTTCCATACTTCATAAAAATGTCTCCATTTATGGCACTTTATGGATATCATCCTCTATCCATCACATCTCCCTTGAAAGGTGCTATAAAGGTTATAGCAATAGAGGAACACATACGACACCAACAAGAGGTTCTCAAACTATTGAAGAAGTAGGTTATGGAACAAAATAGGATTAAACAACAAGAAAATCAACATCACATTGAAATAGAATTTGAAGTGGGGGATTAGGTATTTTTAAGACTACAACCATATAAATGCATGTCCGTCAAGAAAAATAGAAGGACAATAAATTAGCACCAAGATAGTATAGCCCCTAAGTATTGCATATGATTGGAAGTATGGCTTACAAATTGGAGTTTCCTCCATCTTCATGTGTACATATATTCTTCCATGTTTCTTGCTTAAAGAAGGTAATCAATGAGAAGATCCCAATCCAAACTATTCTACCAAAGATTAATGAATAAAGGAAAATAATACTAGAGCCATAAACAATCTTGGAAACAAGGATTAATTAACTAAGAAATCGAACAATTGTTGAGTACCTCATCAAATGTAAGAGCCTACCAGTGGAAGAAGTGACACAGGAAGATGAGTTGTTCATGCAGAAACACCAACAAATATTCAGGAGTTGAGGACAACAATAATTTGAATGGGAAGACATGTTAAGCCCTATCTAAGCCCCATATTAACCCTAAAACCCCTTATTAAGTCATAGGTATTGAGTGATTACATTTCTGTGGTTATATAGTTATGTAGGCTAGAACCTCTCATGACCCCATTCATTACAATTATACCCTTCATCTCCTACATATATACTAAGAAGACCTAGTCTTATGATCATGAAATATTGTCTTATACATTGTATTCATTGTTAAAGGAGTTCCCCCCCTTGAAGAGGACTATGATTATTGATTTCTCATTAATTTTAATGTGTAAGATTCATAACAATTTGCTTGGATTCTAGAAGGTTAACATTTGGATAGGAAATTGTAGACTTTTGCCAAACAACTAATTGTAGGTGAGGATAGGGAACTTGCTCTCATACCTACAAAATTACTTGAAAAGTCCTCATGTCAGGACAAAAATAAAAAGATTATAATTGATAGGGTGTTTATCTTGGATGCGCCCGTAAATGGATATAATATAAAAGGTGTGATGTTAGACCTTGGATTTGATGTTAACATCTACCCAATAAATCTCAAGATATGATGGGAAAACCAAAGCTAGTTTACTCTCTTATTCAGTTGCATTTGGGTAACTAGTACCACATATTTCCTATGAATTAATTGGAGAATGTGGACAGAGTACCACATAAAAATGGTACAAACAGAGTCAAGATTTTTGATAACAATGGCTTCTTGATGATAGTGGTAGTAAATCAAATTCAAATGATGCTGGCACTTTCAACCTATTGTGGAAAATATTCATTGGCACTTTCACCCTACTGTGCCAAACTTTTGAGAAGTGTGCTATAAAGCATGTTGTCGTAAGAATACTACGTTAATTCAAACTCAATCTGATAGGCTTTCATTCCAGCATCAATATCCATTGCAAAGATTTTTTCAAAAGAAATAAAACATAAAATAATCTTCAAATATAGTTTGGTTTCATGAGATTTCTCCACGACACAAATGATGAAAATGCCCTTAAAGTGTACAATCACTGCACTTGGATACTTTGATTTAATCAAGATATTTCCTTCTTACAAACAAGAACTAACTTGCAAATCAATCTGCATTAGTTGTTTTATATTTATTATAGTTATTGACTTTAGAGTGCCTATACTTAACATATTAGCAGGGACTTGCTACCTTTACAACCACTTTGGTTTATATATAAATGGATTTTATTTATATATACTTCGGTCACCCAAAAAGATATCCAACAATTTTATTTTGTGTCAATGTACATGGACATACAACATATATTTATTTTTCAAAGTTTTTATCTCCTTACTTAAAATTCCTTGCTAATTAATTGATTTTAAATTGTGAAAATCCTTGAAAATAGAAGTTAATTTAGGGTGGTTTATTAAATACTTTTTATATTTATAAATATAAAGTACTATTAATGAGGTTTTAGTATTTTACTTATATATAAATGGATTTTATTGGTATATAATTGGATAACTTCAAATAAAATTGTATATAATTATTTGAATATTGATCCAAGTGAATGTTTTTCATTATAATCAATAATTATTTTTTACTGTTAGTGGTTTAAAAGCCCGTGGCTTTAGTAAACCATGGTATTTGAAAGGTGGAATAAAACAAAATAAAAATCTAATTGTACAATTAGTTTTTACCATATACAATCATTCATTAGTTTTTAACATAGTGATTTATGGTATTCACCAATAATAATCGCCTATGGTTTTTTTGTAACCCATAGTATTTGAAATATAATGAAAGTGCATGATTCCTGGTGAAAAGGAACTTGTAAATAATATAAATATAGTCCTTCACCATTGTAAAAGCCAAAAGTTTATAATAATGTAGTCTTATGACATTTTTATCACTTAATAAAAAGAATTAATCTCCTTTCATATTATTTTTTTCCTCTACATTATTATTTTATGCTCTTGTGACATATTCTATTGTCAATATTTAGTATCATTCCTCTCACAACACAGATAAGTGGTATAAAAGGAATCTTCTCCTTATCATTTCCAAACACATGTCCTCGACGAGGTCATGGTATAGAGAGTTGAATCTCAAGCAAGTTGCATTTGAGGACAACCACTCTTGTTAATCGAAGCGACCTCCCATGGAAAAATAAAAGAGGAATGATGGAGCAAGAGATCTTATCAAGTTGCTGTTCATTGAAGCATTCACTTGACAGAGGAATGAAATGATGGACAATTTTTCCTAGATTCTTTTAATGACTACCAACGACGATTGAGCGATCTTGATCTGTATGAGAAACTTGAAGATTTTTAAACAATTTGCAAGTAAATTTTTATGTATTTTAGATAGAGGATCAACTTACTAAACACATAAGCAAGTAAATTTAAACCAAATTTTATGACAAAACAAAGACAATCAAGCACTTCTGAAACACATAAGATAACAAATGCTAAAGGATTCTCCCCTCTCTTGGGCTACATTTCCTGGTCCAACTTCCAATGTAGGGCCTCTTCCATTTTCAAAAACACGTGTTTACATAGAGTTACTGTGCTCAAAATGCTGAAAACATGGCTCCAATGGCTCCAGAACAGTAAAAAAAACCCCTTTTTTGGTTCTTTTCGCACCTAATTTGGTAAAAATTGAGAAATTTATGCCTCCTCTCTTTTCTCAAGTTTTGCATCTAACCATCCTACAATTTGGCCAAAACCTTGCTCGAGCGCCCTAAATGTAGAACCGACATACAAAACCTGACACTATTCTTGCTCGACAGGCAAAGTTGTAGGATAGTTAAGGGTGACATTAAGCCCCAGTCCCGTAAATTTCGGTCACATGGAAACCATATGACTGCTTAGGGGGATGATATTCTAGGGTTGTTGTCTGGCCCCTTTCACCGGCACGCCCTTGGTCTTATGCTCCGCATGTGTCCTTGGGATGGCCCCCTTCTCCGAGTGCGCTCCTGGTTGTATAAGGGTGGCATGTGATTGTGGCTAGGGCTAAAGCCTAGCGCCTTCCTACCTGGCTCTTTTTCCGCGCTGGTGGTAATATTATGTGTGGGTGCATGTCCATGGGGCTAGGGCTAAGCCCTGGCCCATGGTCCCACCCCTTGGTCTCCTCGGGTGTGGTGACCAGGGCTAGGGTTTAACACCGCCCTACCTTCGATGGTGGGTTATTATAATTCAAATAAAACCCGTTGGTTTATACAAATAAGGAATACATGCGGTGTAGTGGTAGCACCATCGGTTTCTCTATGGCAGGGTTTGTGTTCAACTCCGTGGAGGTGTATTCAAATGCTAAACCAAACTTTTGGCCGCCTATGAGGAGGCCACGTGGCACTCACTCATTGGGCCAACTCAACAAGTCTTGAATCAATTACAAGTTGCCATGCCACAACCAATCCAAGTGTCTACCACCCACTGGATGATGGAGATCTAGTCAACATGTCCATGGGGCTAGGGCTAATCCCTGGCCCACAGTCCTACCCCTTGGTCTCCTCGGGTATGGTGACCAAGGCTAGGGCTTAGCCCCACCCTACCTCCGATGGTGGGGTATTATAATTCAAATAAAACCTGTTGGTTTATACAAATAAGAAATACACATGGTGTAGCGATAGGACCATCGGTTTCTCTGTGGCAAGGTCTGTGTTTGACTCCGCGGAGGTGTATTCGACTGCTAAACCAAACTTTTGGCTGCCTATGAGGAGGCCATGTGGCACTCACTCATTGGGCCAACTCAACAAGCCTTGAATCAATTACAACTTGCCATGCCACAACCAATCCAAGTGTCTACCACCCACTAGATGATGGAGATCTAGTCAGCATGCCATGTCATGGTCTAGTCAGCAGTATGGATTGCTCACTGGGCATCCCTACAACTCAAATTCCAAAATTTTTCATTGTTTCCCAAAACGATCAGAACGTGTTTTTGGGAGCATCCGATATCGGATTTGAGTGAAATGAGTTGCATTGGATTCAGATAACCGAAATCTATCCAATCGTATAGGTTTAGAGCCTTGTTACACGCTTTCAATTTTGAGCATTATTTTGATCCACCGGACCACTGCTCCCCATTGGAAGCTTTTGGACCTAAAAAAGATCTTTATTACTGAAAAAATATATGAGGGTATTGCTCCCTAATCCTTCCTGTCTCATCCCACTGGAAATTGCTTGAATGTAACAATTTGAGCTTTTCATGAAAACTGATCATTTTCCCTGATTTTGGAGACATTGTATTGCTTTTGTAGATACCATCTTGCTACAATTTCCCATAATATGAAAAACAATAAACTGTCCTTGAAGTAACAAACACATTTCATCCTCAGTCATCAATCACAGGAAACTTAAACAACATCAAATTCATCTCACCTTGAACACCATTGACACGACAATGCTTGACATGCCTAGCCTTGTGCTCGACTCGACTCTTGACAAAATGTCAAAGCCATCTCCATGCACCATCCCATTTCAAAGACAAAACATTGTGAAACCCACAAGAAGAAATTTTGGAACCAATGCCCTCTTTTTCAAATTTATTTGGCACTCACAGTTTGATCTCTGCACTCTTTAGCACTGACATCCTGTTCACATCACTATTCAACAATTATGTATGTTGCTGCAATTTTACCTCATCTTGTTTACCTCTTTTAGGAGGCAACATGTTAGACTCTTGAAACATCATATTGCATCCATTAGCAACATCAATGAAATCATATTTTTCATTTGATGTATCTCCTTGAAAGGCGTCATCCACAACATCTTTATGTTTGAACATTAAAAAAGCAAAATTCTGACTACCACTCACATTTCTCTTCATTTGTCCAACATGCATAAGAGACGAACTCAACTTCTTAATATGAACTCTAACAATGTACTCAATCCCATTCTTGAACAAGTGATACTTATTCTCATGGCGATGAAATATTGCTCTCCTATCATAAAGATATGGGCTTCCCAAAATAATACTAGAAATATCAAGTGAAACTACATCAAGTTCTACCTCATCTTAAAAGTTTGTAGTGATTGCAAATTTCAATTTACATATTCTTGTCACTTGCAATTTTTCATTGTCACATATCCATCCCAAAGGATATGGCTTAGGATGAGGAATGGTTTCTAGATTCAACTTCTTAACAATGTCTTCTGAGATAAGATTTGCTTGAGAACCACTATCAAATTGTGTGTCAATCTTGGTATGTTTTCAAATAACTCTAATATGGAAAATATCTATTCTTGTTTCTCCATATTGAGTATCATTGACACAACTTGAAGAAGTAGTACTTGCAATGTTCTTACCTTTCAAACCCATCGTTGTGATCTTTGTTTCATCTCTAGAATCTAAACCTAAGTCATGTTGTGTAGTTGCAACTGTCTTCTCCTTCTCCTTGTTCTTAAACATTTTGGGTCTCATTTTTGGATGAATTTTCCAGCAATAATCTTCATCATGTCCATCTTTGGAACAATGTTTACATGTGAGTTTGTCTTTCTCCATCTTGGTGGCAACATTCTTCTTCCCCTTTCCTTTGAACTTATCTTTTGCTTTTTCTCCATACTCAAAGGAACTCTTGTTGAAGAATCTAGGGCCATTAGATTTATTGTGATTCTTCTTAGCATGATAACTATTTGCAAGCTATTTTAACTTCTCATTACTAGCACAATGTTCTCTTGATATCATTAGTGTGTGTATTTCTTACTTCATCAAACAGTTACCAAAATACAAGAGACAAGAACACAAGATGTTGGATTTCTTCCAGAGCCAAAACCTCTACCTTTTGGAGAGGAAAACCCACACAAAATTCTTCTTATAGATATTCCAATTGACGAATACCAAGACTATGACCCTTAACCTATTTAGCCACAACAAGACCAAGACACCAATCCTCTTCTTTTTCATTGTTAAGATCATCATCATTGCTGCATCACTGAGGCCATCACTACTGCACCATCGAGATCTTCATTACTACTGCACCATGACTGCACCTTCAATGATATTTTTCATCAACGAGATCTCCATATATATATGAATGAGATGTGCATCTAGGTCCACCAAGATCATGACTATTTTTACCATAGTTGCACCTTCCCTGAAGACATAACCTTGTGACTATGTCTCCTTTAAGATAGAGACCATATCACTGAAAACCTTCTCCTCATAATTATGCTAAGATTGTAACTTCATTTTGGGAGTAGGCCAAGAAAGAGAGTGTCACTTCAAGTCTTCCTCTTTACAAATATGTCAACACTGTAATGTTACTTTTGTGATCAATGAGATAGGGAGGATGCCGAGATTATATTCATCACGAGGTTGAAAACATAATGACAGACCTCTTGAGTGTTATCTGAAATCATGTCTGCAAATTCCCTCTGAAACATAAGAAGTATCTGAGTTCTCTGCTCCTCTTGAAATGTGGATTGCAAACCCTTGTAATCTTCCGAGGTTCCTCTACCCACTGTGCCATCCGAAGTTTCTGAGGTATGTCCGAAAATATGTATTTCTATGGTAACTCTAACCGAATATTTATAATGGTTAGCCTCCCATATTTAGTTGATGTGTCAATGTGAAATGATGGGTCTCTATATGTGACCTGACTTGAAATTCATATTTATTTGCAGGTCGACATGACTATGTTTTATATTGTTTTTCTTGTAGACTTCTTCTTGTGCTTGTCTTAGAGGATTGTGCTTGTCTTGGAGGGCTTTTTGACCTTTCTATAGACTTGTATACATACACATAGGCTCAATAAGAGCATGGCATTGACTCTTGACATAATAAGGCTCTCAATGGGAGCCATATATAAAATAAGCCTCTTGCTCATGAAACCCATGCAACAAGGAATAATAATAAATTCATTTTCTTGTTTTCAAAACTCATAATTACAATGTCATGAAGACCAAACCTAGTTACACTTTCTTCAACAATTCTCATTAATTTCTTTAGAAACATTTTTCCCTCTTGCCTCTAAATGAGTTGCCTGAACACAAACCTCATCTAAACTTGTAGGGTTAAACATGAGAATGATATGTCTCAAATAGTTATGCAAACCTCCAATATATTTGAGCAAAATATCTTGTGAGGACAAATATATATCCAAAATAAAAACCCTTTTTCTAAACTCTTTAGTATAAGATTGCACATTTTCCCCTTAGCTTGTTTAAAGTTCTACCAATCCATAATATCTTTTTGCATATATGATAATGGATAAAACCGCCTTCTTATTGCAACAATAAAATCATTCCAAGAGGATAAAACCTTACCATGTTTCTTCATGTCCTCTTGAGTTTTGGATTCCCACCAAATTAGTGTTGTACCTTCCAATCTAAGAGAAGCAAGTTGAATCTTGGTTTCATCATCTTTGATTCTTTGTATCCCGTAATACACTTCAATTTGACGAATCCAATTGTCTAATCTTTTGGCATTTACCTCTCCATTGTACATAGGCAACTCAAACTTAATACCAAGCTTAAGCAAAAGAGTTTTACCATGACCCTTTGAGGAATTTGGATGTGTTTGTGAAAGGGTAGAAGAAGTAGAAGGTGAGGATGAAGATGAACATGAGGATGATGATGGAGGTGACGGCGATGGTTTGTCACCATTCCCTCCATTCCATTTTGGAGGTTTGTCTCTTTTTTCTCTATGAGATTTTGAGCTCTCTCCAAAGTTCAAACAGTATGGACTTCCTCTCCTCATACAAAACCTTAACCATCTCTGACATCTCAAAGAATGATTTTTTGGAGGTCTTCTCATCTTCAAACATCTCTTGTGGACCTTCTTCATGTGCCATGACTATTGAAGCTTCAGGATTGTTTGTTCTCCTTGAGACAACCTGATATCTTGGCTCTACCAATTCTCCTTCTCCTCTCTTGAGCTTCAACCTTGTAAGCATTAGAAAAACAACTTGCAAACAAATCATATCTTCACAAAAAAACCTGTGCTGTGATACCAAAAATTGATTTGTATGTGAAACTTGAAGATTTTAAAACAATTTGCAAGTTAAATTTATATGTGTTTTGGGTAGAGGATTGGCTTCCTAAAAACATAAACAAGTAAATTTAAACAAAATTTTACATCCAAACAAAGACAAGTAAGCACATCTGAAACACATAAGACAACAAATGATAAAGGAGTTCACCCCTCTCTTGGGATACATCTCTTGTTCCAGCTTCCAATGCAGGGCCTCTTCCATTATGCTAAAAAAATGTGTTTACATCAACTTGCAATGTTCAAAATGATGAAACAATGGCTCCAATGGATCCAAAATAGTAAAAAAACACCTGTTTTGGTTCTTTATGTACCTAATTTGGTCAAAAACTGAGAAAGTTATGCCTCCTTCTCTCTTTTCCCAAGTTATGTAGCTAACTGGCCTACAATTCAACTAAAATATGGCTCGAGCACCCCAAATGATGAATCAGCGCACAAAACCCGACAATATTCCCGCTCGATGGGCAAAATTGTAGGACAATTAAGGGTGGAATTAAACCTCCAATCTTGAAAATTTTGGTCACATGGCAACCATATGACAACTTAGGGGGCAGAGATTCCAGGGCTGCTGTTTGGCCCCCTTCATTGGCGTGCCCCTGGGCTTATGCTCCACATGTGTCCTTGGGATGGCCCCCTTCTCTGAGCATGCTCCTCATTGTAGGAGGGTGGCATGTGACTGTGGCTAGGGCTAAAGCCTAACGCCTTCCCACTTGGCTCTTTTTCCATTTTGGTGGTCATATTATGTGCAAGTCCATATCCATGGGGCTAAGTCGTGGCCCATAGTCCCGTCCCTTGGTCTCCTCAGGTGTGGTGACTAGGGCTGGGGCTTAGCCTCAACCCTGCCTCCAATGGTGTGATATAATTCAAATCAAACTTGTTGGTTTATACAAACAAGAAGTATGTGCGGTGTAGTAGTCAGACTGTCGGTAGCTCTGTGGCAGGTTCTGTGTTCAAATCCACAGAGGTTTATTCGGTCACTAAACCAAACTTTTGGCCGCTATGAGAAGGCCACGTGGCAACCATTGGTTGTCCCACGTGGCACTCACTCATTGGGCCAACTCAACAAGCGTTAAACCAATTACAACTTGTCATGCCAAAACCAATCTCGATATGCCAAGTGTTGACCACCCACTGACCAATGGAGATCCAGTCAGCATTCCATGTCATGGTCCAGTCAACAGTACAAATTGCTAACTGGGCATCTCTGCAACTCAAATTTTTAGTTGTTTCCCAAAACTATTAAAACACATTTCTGGGAGCATCCGATATCTGATTTGAGTGAAATGATTTGCGTTGGATTCAGATCGCTGAGATCTATCCAATTGTATAGGTTTTGAGCCCTCTCGCACACTTGCAATTTTAAGCATTATTTTGATCCACTAGATCACTCCTCCACATTGGAAGCTTTTGGAATTACAAAAGCTCTTTATTACTGAACAAATAGATGAGGGTACAACTCCCTCACCCTTCCAGTCTTATCCCAGTGGAAATTGCTTGAATGTAACAATTTGAGCTTTTCATGAAAACTAATCATTTTCCATGATTTTGGAGACGTTGTCTTGTTGTCATAGATACCATCTTGTTACAATTTCCTAGAATATACATAACAAAAAACTATCCTTGAAGGACTAAACACATTTCCTCCTCAGTCGTCAATCAAAGGAAGCTTAAACAACTTCGAATTATTTTCACCTTGAACATTGTCGACATGATGATGCTTGACATGCCTAGCCTTGCACTTGGCTCGACTCTTGACCAAATTTGATCGCCATCACCATGCACCATCCCATTTCAAAGACAACACATTGTGAAACCCAAAAGAAGAACTTTTGGAATCAATGCCCTTGTCAAATTTCTTTAGCACTCGCTCTTTGACTTCTGCACTCTTTAGCACTGGCATCTTGTTCACATCACTGTTCAACAATGATGTATGCTACTACAATTTTACCTCATCTTATTTATCTCTTTTAGGAGGAAACATGTTAGACTCCCGAAACATCTTATCACACCCATTAGAAACACCATTGAAATCATATTTTTCATTTGATGTATCTCCTTGAAAGGCCTCATTCACAACATCTTTATGTTTGAACATTAACAAAGAAAAAATTTGACTAGCATTCACAATTCTCTTCATTTTTCCAGCATGCATAAGAGACAAACTCATCTTCTTACTATGTGCTCTAATAATGTACTCAATCCCATTCTTGAACAAGTGATACTTATTCTCATGGCAATGAAATATTTCTCTCCTATCATAAAGATATGGGCTTCCTAAAACAATACTAGAAATATCAAGTGGATCTACATCAAGTTCTACCTCATCTAAAAAGTTTGCTGATTGCGATTTTCAAGTTACATCTTCTTGTCACGTCCAATTTTTCATTATCACATATCCATCCTAAAGGATATGGTTTAGTATGAGGAATGGTTTCTAGTTTCAACTTCTTGACAATGTCTTCTGAGATAAGATTTGCTTGAGAACTACTATCAAATAGTGTGCCAATCTTGGTATGTTTTGAAATAACTCTATTGTGGAAAAGCTTTGTTCTTGTTTCTTCATCTTGAGTATCATTGAGACAACTTGAAGAACTAGTACTTACAATGTTATTACCTTTCAAACCCATCATTGTGATCTTTGTTTCATCTTCAAAATCTGAACCTAAATCATGTTGTGTAGTTGTAGTTGTCTTCTCCTTCTCCTTGTTCTTAAATTTCCCGGGTCTCATTTATGGATGAAGTTTTCAACAATGATCTTCATCATTTCAATCTTTGGAACAATGTTTACATGTGAGTTTTTTTTTTCTCCATATTAATGGAAACATTCTTCTTCCCTTTTTCTTTGAACTTACCTTTTCCTTTTTCTCCAGATTCAAAGGAACTCTCACTAATTTCTTCGGAAACATTTTTCCGTCTTGCCTCTAAATGAGTTTCTTGGACACAAACATCATCTAAACTTTTAGGGTTAAACATGAGAATGGTATGTCTCAAATAACTATGCAAAACTGCAATATAATTGTGAAAAATATCTTGTGAGGAAAAATCTATACCCAAAATCAAATCCCTTTTTATAAACTAATGAGTATAAGATTGCACATTTCCCCCTTAGATTGTCTAAAGTTCTACCAATCCACAATATCCTTTTACATATATGCTAATGGATAAAACTGCCTTCTTATTGCAACAATAAAATCATTCCAAGAGGATAAAACCTTACCATATTTCTTCATGTCCTCTTGAGTTTTGGCTTCCCACCAAATTAGTGTTACACCTTCCAATCTAAGAGAAGCAAGATGAATCTTTATTTCATCATCTTTGATTCTTTGTATCCTGCAATACACTTCACTTTGACGAATCCAATTGTCTAATATTTCTACATTTACCTCTCCATTGTACATAATCAGTTCAAAATTAACATCAAGCTTAAGCAACGGAGTTTTATGATGAACCTTTGGGGAATTTGGATGTGTTTGTTAAAGGGTAGAAGAAGTAGAAGGTGAGGATGAAGATGAAGATGATGATGATGATGGAGGTGAAGGTGGTGGTAGTTTGTAACCATTCCCTCCATTCCCTTTTGGAGGCTTGTCTCTTTTTTCTCCATGATATTTTGAGCTCTCTCCAAACAGACTGCAATTCCTCTCCACACACAAGACCTTAACCATCTCTAACATCTGAAAGAATGCTTTTATGAAGGTCTTCTCATCTTCAAACATCTCTTGTGGACCTTCTTCATGTGCCATGACTATTGAAGCTTGAGGAGTGTTTGTTCTCCTTGAGACAATCTGAGATCTTGGCTCCACCAATTGTCCTTCTCCTTTCTTGAGCTTCAACCTTGTAAGCATCAGAAAAACAACTTGCAAACAAATCAAATCTTCACAAAAAATCCTGTGCTCTAATACCAAAAAATTGATATGCATGTGAAACTT
This sequence comes from Pinus taeda, assembly GCA_000404065.3. NCBI lineage: Eukaryota > Viridiplantae > Streptophyta > Pinopsida > Pinales > Pinaceae > Pinus > Pinus taeda. The sequence goes on along the minus strand of APFE030234463.1, from coordinate 11,207 downwards.
GAAGATTTTTAACCAATTTGCAAGTTAAATTTTTATGTTTTTTGGGTAGAGGATCAACTTACTAAACACATAACACAAGTAAATTTAAACCAAATTTTATAGCCAAATAGAGACAATTAAGCACATCTGAAACACATAAGACAACAAATGATAAAGGAGTTCACCCCTCTTTTGGGCTACACCTCCTGGTCCAGCGTCTAATGCAGGGCCTCTTCCATTATGCTCAAAAACATGTGTTTACATTAAGTTAAATTGCTCAAAATGTTGAAGCAATGGCTCCAATGGCTCTATAACAGTAAAAAACCCTTGTTTTGGTTCTTTCTGCACCTAATTTGGTAAAAAATTGAGAAAGTTATGCCTCCTTCTCTCTTTTTCCAAGTTTTGCAGCTAACCATCATACAATTAAGCCAAAACTTGGCTCGTGCGCCCCAAATTTAGAATCGACGCACAAAACCTGACACTATTCCAGCTAGGCTGTTGAAATTGTAGGACAATTAAGGGCGACATCAAGCCCCAAATTTCGGTCACGTCGAAACCATATGACCGCTTAGGGGGCCAAGATTCCAGGGCTACTATCTAGCCCCCTACAGTGGTGTGTCCCTGGTCTTATGCTCCGCATGTGTCCTTGGGCTGGCCGCCTTCTCCGAGCGCGCTTTTGGTTATATGAGTGTGGCATGTGACTGTGGCTAGGGCTAAAGCCTAGTGCCTTCCCGCATGGCTCTTTTTTCATGTTGGTGGTCATATTATGTGCATTTGCATCCATGGGGTTGGGGCTAAGCCCTAGCCCATGGTGCCCCCCCTTGGTCTCCTTGGGTGTGGTGACTACGGCTGGGGCTTAGCCCCGAGCCTTCCTCTGATGGCATGTTATTATAATTCAAATCAAAGCCATTGGTTTATACAAACAAGAAATACATGCAGTGTAGTGGTAGGAGCATCAGTTTCTTTGTGGAAGTTTTTGTGTTCGACTTTGCGGAGGTGTATTCGACCACTAAACCAAGCTTTTGGCAACTATGAGGAGGCCACGTGGCAACTATTGGTTGGCCCACGTGGCACTCACTCATTGGGCCAACTCAACAAACCTTAAACCAATTACAACTTATCATGCCACAACCAATGCTGATGTGCCAAGTGTCGAACACCCACTAGTTGATGACGATCTAGTCAACCTTCCATGTCATGGTCCAGTCAGCAGTACGAATTGCTGACTGGGCATCCCTGCAACTGAAATTTCAAAATTTTTAGTTGTTTCCCAAAACGATCAGAACAAATTTCTAGGAGCATCCAATATCATATTTGAGTGAAACGAGTTGCGTTGGATTTAGATTGTCAAAATCTATCCAATCATATAGGTTTTGAGCCTTGTCACACACTTTCAGTTTTGAGCATTATTTTGATCCACTAGATCACATCTTTAACAAGCGACAATTTTGGAGGTGCGATACCCTTCAAAGCACAAGTTAAATTTGATAATCCCTTATTAAGGAAAAATAGATGAAGATGCTTTGGAGAAATGGTTAAATATGTTATAGGGCTATTACATTGTCCAATTTTTTCCCGACCATGATAAGATCAACTTCATGCTCTTGATATCCCTTCTGCGTGTTAAATATTGGTGGGAAGGTTACTGGGAAATACACCACAAAGACGAGTCTAGGATATTCAATGCACACCCCACTTGGCCACTTTTGTTGATTTCCTCAAGGAGGAATTCTACCTTACAGAGAACTTTGATGACCAATACATGATATGGACAACTTTGCGACAAGAGTGAAACCAAACGCTGCTAGAGTGCACAATTATTTTCCTTATGTTACACTCAAAGTTTCATGTCAAATATTTTGAGCGACACTTGGTTTTGAAGTACAATAGTGGCCTTCATTGGTACATCTATATCGAGATGGATTTCCTAAACATCTTCTCATTAATCGATGTGATCTCAAATTAGAGAAAAAATTCAAGCACAGGAATAGGTGGGAGTTTGGGTCTACAAATCCACTGCAACAAAAGCTTGAAAAAGGAGGTCCTAACTCATAGAACAAAGGACAAATCAAGAAGACACGACCTCAATATAATCAACCCAAGTAATATGCAAAGAAGGATAATGGGAATTCAAAGAAGGATGCTTGAAAGTGGTGTGAGTTCCACAAAATCCCATGGCACAAGATTGATGAATGCCACTTCAAATAACCATTATTAGTCATTCTTAAAGATAAAAAAATAGACGCTAGCTTAGATTTTGGTTCATAACAAGATAGAGGAAAGTTGATCATCAATGCTAAACTTAATGCTACCACAATAACTATAGAGATCTGATCAGAAGAGTCATAGGATCCTTAGGATGGGGAGTTCCTCTTCCATTCATATATGTGGGTGAAGAGGACCCCACTACATTTCATTGTTAACAGTGGGATCCATAAGACCTCGATCTTAACTAATTCGTCAAGATATTGACATTGTCGATAATGCTACACCATTAACCATACACCTTGGTTGGTCAAGCCATAGATGATACATCCATATTAGCTAGAAATTCTGCTTGTCTTATGGCCTCAAGCATATCAAAGATGAGGCACCGAGAGATGTTTCTCAACTCAAACTTTGTAATTTTCTTATAGGACAACCTTATATGTGAAAATGTTATGTTGTTATATGTCTCAACCCGGTAGAATCATTGTTACTTTGGATGATCAACTCTACAAGATGCCAAAGGTAGTTCCAACTATAAGAAATTAATTACTTTTGGAAAGCAATTCCAAAATGTAGTCTCTCATACTTGAGAAAGGTTTTCCTTTTCATGGTTTGGCCAAAAGGAGAGAAAAAGGTTATTATAACCACCACAACTTCAAGACAAGCTCTCTCTACAGAATAAACAAGTAGACAAGCTTGTACAAGGGTCTAGAGACATATTTCTCTCACCTACAAGGGTGCCTCTACACTTCTAGGTCAAACATGCCAAAATATGGGACGACATCCTTCCATATTCTCAACATGACTATAATATAGATCTCCACAACTATTTTTAGATGTGTTTGGAATTCCAACCAAAAATGCCCATAGATGTTACTCTTCTGACTGCATGTTCACCAACAAAGTCCTTTGATGCTTAAGATGAAATAGATCTCGTAGCCAAATTTTTTGAACACATCCAACATCTCCAACAACAACTTTATGGTGTTTTTCAAAAGGCCAATTCCAAGTACAAAAAATGAAATGACTAGCATTGAGTTCTGCACAAGTTTCATGTTACAATTGATAGGATTGTGGACACCAAGATGAAGGATACCCACCAATAGAACATACAACTCTGTTGAGTTGTTAAATTTGGGAAATTTCTTCACCAAGGCAAGTGGTTGATGAGGATCCAAATTCAACATGAGGGAACTTGACACGATGGAGACCATTGCTTCCTAAGTGGGGGGGATTAATCCAAATGGATGTCGGTAAATCACCATGGTCAATAATTGTTCTATACTATTGGCAATTTACAAGGCCATGGCTTTAGTAAATCATGATATCCATCCATAGCATTTTAAAGGTGGAAGAAAACAAAATAAAAATCTAATCATTCAATTTACTTTTACCATATACAACCAATCATTAATTTTTAACATAGTGATTTATGGTATTCATATATGGTTTTTTTGTTACTCGTGGTATTTGAAATACAAAGAAAGTGCATGACTCTAGGTGAAAGGGCACTTTTAAATAATATAAATACATGCCTTCACCATTTTAAAATTCGGGAAGTTTTTCATTATGTAGTCTTATGATAATTTTACCATTTAATAAAAAGAATTAAGCTCTTTTCATATGATTATTTCTCCTCTATGTTATTCTTTTACGCTCTTTTGACATATTCTATTGTCAATATTTAGTCTCATTCCTCTCACAACTCGAATTAGATGTATAATTAAATGATAAAAAATCTAATAAATTTAAAATCTACTCATAATTTTTATTAAAAGAATTATTTATTTATTTATTATTATTATTATTATTTTTTATTACAGTGGAATCAACAATAGGGGCAGCCTCGTGACTCGTGTTACACAGGGTCGATTCTGACCGCTACCTCTATAACCACTGGGAGCTGCGCCCATCCCTCTATACAACCCCAGGGTAAGTCTAGGGGATTTGAACTCGTGACCTTCAGTACGGAGCCCACCTTTCTAACGAACTTCACCGCATTGTGATTACCAACTCACCTACCCCCGTGGGGCTAAAATTATTTTATATTTATAAATATAAAAGTTTTTATAAACAACTAACCATAAGCACATTTTTTTCTTTAAAGTTAATTTTCTATTAACTGCCTATTTGTGCTTGGGAAACTATACCATTGAATAAAAAACAAAGTATCATTCCAAAAAGAAGCCTCATGTTTAATAATTATTGGAGAGAATTATAGATTGACAAAGAAGTGTATGCATTGGTGCCTAGAAGTAACAACTGAATAGCTATAGACTAAAAAGAGCATGTCAACTTTAAAACGTCTAGTTAAAAAGAAAAGAAAAAAAGAGTAGAGTATCAAACTTCATAAGAAATGATAAGAAGAAGTGAAAACATCCACTTCAATGGGATTGGTGTTCTCCAGGCTATAACCACTCAAATGCAGGCTAGGAGCAACATTGGTTTCAATCTTCTTGAGACGTACACCCTTTTCCTTCTGGTGGACCATCATCTTGTCCAACACTGACATGATTTCCTCCTAACATAATTTCAGTCCATGATAACATGAAACAACATCATCTTCATTTTCTAGTATAAGTCTATTGTAAGCAGGTATTGATTATGCCTGCCATAGGTATACCCCATTTTAGGCACCTAGTCCCCTATGTTCATAGTGACCTCAAAGTCTGACAAACAATGCTTATCCACAATAATATCCTCTTGAAGTTCCTGAAGCTCATCTTGGACTTCCAATGAAACTTGTTCCTTGTGCAATCTAGTAGAGGTCCATGTCCTCAAGCAGGTTTTGGAGCCACCTTGAGCCCCTCAACTTCCATGACCACAATGTCTACAAGCCCTTTGCTTGACCATCTTTGTGTAGCAGGGGAAATTGACCAAATGCAAACTCAGCGACAAGGGCTTCAGACTTAGACTTAAGAGAGGGTTAAGGTCAAATGCATGGAGAAACCATGACCATTACAAATGTTCACGACTAGCTGAGAAACACAAGAACTGAAGCAAACACGATGGAGGAAAAAGCAGTGTAGATTGTATCCTAGGAAACATACTTAAAGCCATGAAAAGACCGAGGATGATGTCATTGAATGATATTTTCTCTAATCATCTTAGGAAATGATGGGATAAGGGTTGAATTCACCGTCATCCATCCAAGACCTTGTGCAAGTAGTGAATCCCCTATATGGCCCATAAAGGAGCTATAACTACCACATGAGCCACTCCTCTACACCTTAATGTATTTAGTACATCTCCTCATCATAGTTGGCAGGGTGGCACGTGGATATAGGATCCAAACCATCCAAGATAAGCCCAATTGACAAATTATATATAATATATAATAATAATATAATAAAAGAATATATATATATATATAAATAATATAATTAGATATATATATATATATATAATTTGTCAATTGGGCTTACTGGATGGTTGGATGAAATAGATCTCGTAGCAAAATTTTTGAACACATCCAACATCTCCAACAACAACTTTATGGTGTTTTTCAAAAGGCCAATTCCAAGTACAAAAAATGAAATGACTAGCATTGAGTTCTGCACAAGTTTCATGTTACAATTGATAGGATTGTGGACACCAAGATGAATGATACCCACCAATAGAACATACAACTCTGTTGAGTTGTTAAATTTGGGAAATTTCTTCACCAAGGCAAGTGGTTGATGAGGATCCAAATTCAACATGAGGGAACTTGACACGATGGAGACCATTGCTTCCTAAGTGGGGGGGATTGATCCAAATGGATGTCGGTAAATCACCATGGTCAATAATTGTTCTATACTATTGGCAATTTACAAGGCCATGGCTTTAGTAAATCATGATATCCATCCATAGCATTTTAAAGGTGGAAGAAAACAAAATAAAAATCTAATCGTTCAATTTACTTTTACCATATACAACCAATCATTAATTTTTAACATAGTGATTTATGGTATTCATATATGGTTTTTTTGTTACTCGTGGTATTTGAAATACAAAGAAAGTGCATGACTCTAGGTGAAAGGGCACTTTTAAATAATATAAATACATGCCTTCACCATTTTAAAATTCGGGAAGTTTTTCATTATGTAGTCTTATGATAATTTTACCATTTAATAAAAAGAATTAAGCTCTTTTCATATGATTATTTCTCCTCTATGTTATTCTTTTACGCTCTTTTGACATATTCTATTGTCAATATTTAGTCTCATTCCTCTCACAACTCGAATTAGATGTATAATTAAATGATAAAAAATCTAATAAATTTAAAATCTACTCATAATTTTTATTAAAAGAATTATTTATTTATTTATTATTATTATTATTATTTTTTATTACAGTGGAATCAACAATAGGGGCAGCCTCGTGACTCGTGTTACACAGGGTCGATTCTGACCGCTACCTCTATAACCACTGGGAGCTGCGCCCATCCCTCTATACAACCCCAGGGTAAGTCTAGGGGATTTGAACTCGTGACCTTCAGTACGGAGCCCACCTTTCTAACGAACTTCACCGCATTGTGATTACCAACTCACCTACCCCCGTGGGGCTAAAATTATTTTATATTTATAAATATAAAAGTTTTTATAAACAACTAACCATAAGCACATTTTTTTCTTTAAAGTTAATTTTCTATTAACTGCCTATTTGTGCTTGGGAAACTATACCATTGAATAAACAACAAAGTATCATTCCAAAAAGAAGCCTCATGTTTAATAATTATTGGAGAGAATTATAGATTGACAAAGAAGTGTATGCATTGGTGCCTAGAAGTAACAACTGAATAGCTATAGACTAAAAAGAGCATGTCAACTTTAAAACGTCTAGTTAAAAAGAAAAGAAAAAAAGAGTAGAGTATCAAACTTCATAAGAAATGATAAGAAGAAGTGAAAACATCCACTTCAATGGGATTGGTGTTCTCCAGGCTATAACCACTCAAATGCAGGCTAGGAGCAACATTGGTTTCAATCTTCTTGAGACGTACACCCTTTTCCTTCTGGTGGACCATCATCTTGTCCAACACTAACATGATTTCCTCCTAACATAATTTCAGTCCATGATAACATGAAACAACATCATCTTCATTTTCTAGTATAAGTCTATTGTAAGCAGGTATTGATTATGCCTGCCATAGGTATACCCCATTTTAGGCACCTAGTCCCCTATGTTCACAGTGACCTCAAAGTCTGACAAACAATGCTTATCCACAATAATATCCTCTTGAAGTTCCTGAAGCTCATCTTGGACTTCCAATGAAACTTGTTCCTTGTGCAATCTAGTAGAGGTCCATGTCCTCAAGCAGGTTTTGGTGCCACCTTGAGCCCCTCAACTTCCATGACCACAATGTCTACAAGCCCTTTGCTTGACCATCTTTGTGTAGCAGGGGAAATTGACCAAATGCAAACTCAACGACAAGGGCTTCAGACTTAGACTTAAGAGAGGGTTAAGGTCAAATGCATGGAGAAACCATGACCATTACAAATGTTCACGACTAGCTGAGAAACACAAGAACTGAAGCAAACACGATGGAGGAAAAAGCAGTGTAGATTGTATCCTAGGAAACATACTTAAAGCCATGAAAAGACCGAGGATGATGTCATTGAATGATATTTTCTCTAATCATCTTAGGAAATGATGGGATAAGGGTTGAATTCACCGTCATCCATCCAAGACCTTGTGCAAGTAGTGAATCCCCTATATGGCCCATAAAGGAGCTATAACTACCACATGAGCCACTCCTCTACACCTTAATGTATTTAGTACATCTCCTCATCATAGTTGGCAGGGTGGCACGTGGATATAGGATCCAAACCATCCAAGATAAGCCCAATTGACAAATTATATATATATATAATATATATATATATATATAGATATTAATTATATATTATATATATATTATAATATATAGTAATATATTATAATATTAATTTGTCAATTGGGCGTATCTTGGATGGTTTGGATGCAAATAGATCTAGTAGCCAAATTTTTTGAACAACAGCCAACATCGCCAACAAACAACTTTATGGTGTTTTTCAAAAGGCCAATTCCAAGTACAAAAAATGAAATGACTAGCATTGAGTTCTGCACAAGTTTCATGTTACAATTGATAGGATTGTGGACACCAAGATGAATGATACCCACCAATAGAACATACAACTCTGTTGAGTTGTTAAATTTGGGAAATTTCTTCACCAAGGCAAGTGGTTGATGAGGATCCAAATTCAACATGAGGGAACTTGACACGATGGAGACCATTGCTTCCTAAGTGGGGGGGATTGATCCAAATGGATGTCGGTAAATCACCATGGTCAATAATTGTTCTATACTATTGGCAATTTACAAGGCCATGGCTTTAGTAAATCATGATATCCATCCATAGCATTTTAAAGGTGGAAGAAAACAAAATAAAAATCTAATCGTTCAATTTACTTTTACCATATACAACCAATCATTAATTTTTAACATAGTGATTTATGGTATTCATATATGGTTTTTTTGTTACTCGTGGTATTTGAAATACAAAGAAAGTGCATGACTCTAGGTGAAAGGGCACTTTTAAATAATATAAATACATGCCTTCACCATTTTAAAATTCGGGAAGTTTTTCATTATGTAGTCTTATGATAATTTTACCATTTAATAAAAAGAATTAAGCTCTTTTCATATGATTATTTCTCCTCTATGTTATTCTTTTACGCTCTTTTGACATATTCTATTGTCAATATTTAGTCTCATTCCTCTCACAACTCGAATTAGATGTATAATTAAATGATAAAAAATCTAATAAATTTAAAATCTACTCATAATTTTTATTAAAAGAATTATTTATTTATTTATTATTATTATTATTATTTTTTATTACAGTGGAATCAACAATAGGGGCAGCCTCGTGACTCGTGTTACACAGGGTCGATTCTGACCGCTACCTCTATAACCACTGGGAGCTGCGCCCATCCCTCTATACAACCCCAGGGTAAGTCTAGGGGATTTGAACTCGTGACCTTCAGTACGGAGCCCACCTTTCTAACGAACTTCACCGCATTGTGATTACCAACTCACCTACCCCCGTGGGGCTAAAATTATTTTATATTTATAAATATAAAAGTTTTTATAAACAACTAACCATAAGCACATTTTTTTCTTTAAAGTTAATTTTCTATTAACTGCCTATTTGTGCTTGGGAAACTATACCATTGAATAAACAACAAAGTATCATTCCAAAAAGAAGCCTCATGTTTAATAATTATTGGAGAGAATTATAGATTGACAAAGAAGTGTATGCATTGGTGCCTAGAAGTAACAACTGAATAGCTATAGACTAAAAAGAGCATGTCAACTTTAAAACGTCTAGTTAAAAAGAAAAGAAAAAAAGAGTAGAGTATCAAACTTCATAAGAAATGATAAGAAGAAGTGAAAACATCCACTTCAATGGGATTGGTGTTCTCCAGGCTATAACCACTCAAATGCAGGCTAGGAGCAACATTGGTTTCAATCTTCTTGAGACGTACACCCTTTTCCTTCTGGTGGACCATCATCTTGTCCAACACTAACATGATTTCCTCCTAACATAATTTCAGTCCATGATAACATGAAACAACATCATCTTCATTTTCTAGTATAAGTCTATTGTAAGCAGGTATTGATTATGCCTGCCATAGGTATACCCCATTTTAGGCACCTAGTCCCCTATGTTCACAGTGACCTCAAAGTCTGACAAACAATGCTTATCCACAATAATATCCTCTTGAAGTTCCTGAAGCTCATCTTGGACTTCCAATGAAACTTGTTCCTTGTGCAATCTAGTAGAGGTCCATGTCCTCAAGCAGGTTTTGGTGCCACCTTGAGCCCCTCAACTTCCATGACCACAATGTCTACAAGCCCTTTGCTTGACCATCTTTGTGTAGCAGGGGAAATTGACCAAATGCAAACTCAACGACAAGGGCTTCAGACTTAGACTTAAGAGAGGGTTAAGGTCAAATGCATGGAGAAACCATGACCATTACAAATGTTCACGACTAGCTGAGAAACACAAGAACTGAAGCAAACACGATGGAGGAAAAAGCAGTGTAGATTGTATCCTAGGAAACATACTTAAAGCCATGAAAAGACCGAGGATGATGTCATTGAATGATATTTTCTCTAATCATCTTAGGAAATGATGGGATAAGGGTTGAATTCACCGTCATCCATCCAAGACCTTGTGCAAGTAGTGAATCCCCTATATGGCCCATAAAGGAGCTATAACTACCACATGAGCCACTCCTCTACACCTTAATGTATTTAGTACATCTCCTCATCATAGTTGGCAGGGTGGCACGTGGATATAGGATCCAAACCATCCAAGATAAGCCCAATTGACAAATTATATATCATAATATAGTATAAATATATATGATAATATATATATTATATATATATAATATATATATAATATAATATATATATATATAATTGTCATTGGGCTTATCTTGGATGTTTGGATGAAAAAGAGATCTCGTAGCCAAATTTTTTTGAACACATCTCCACATCTCCAACAAACAAACTTTATGGTGTTTTTCAAAAGGCCAATTCCAAGTACAAAAAATGAAATGACTAGCATTGAGTTCTGCACAAGTTTCATGTTACAATTGATAGGATTGTGGACACCAAGATGAATGATACCCACCAATAGAACATACAACTCTGTTGAGTTGTTAAATTTGGGAAATTTCTTCACCAAGGCAAGTGGTTGATGAGGATCCAAATTCAACATGAGGGAACTTGACACGATGGAGACCATTGCTTCCTAAGTGGGGGGGATTGATCCAAATGGATGTCGGTAAATCACCATGGTCAATAATTGTTCTATACTATTGGCAATTTACAAGGCCATGGCTTTAGTAAATCATGATATCCATCCATAGCATTTTAAAGGTGGAAGAAAACAAAATAAAAATCTAATCGTTCAATTTACTTTTACCATATACAACCAATCATTAATTTTTAACATAGTGATTTATGGTATTCATATATGGTTTTTT
>APFE030234452.1:152098-193585 GCA_000404065.3 Pinus taeda | reverse complement strand
TATATATTTTTCCATAAATTTTATTATTTTAAAGGATTGTACCCCAACTAATCCTATTGATATTAACCTAGAAGCCCAACCCTTCTCACCATTCTAGATTCTAGTATTATAATGTTGGAATTCATATGGAAGAAAAGTCCATCATCCTATACTATCTAATGTATTGACTACATTTACTATTTAGTATTTCTAGTTTTTTCAAGCCTAACCTTTTTGGATTACAAGTAGGTTTACTTATAATCTATTTTTGTTAATAAAACTCTAGCTAGCTCTTTTGACCCTAGAGAGGCACTTTACAACTGATTTTTAAGGTTAGTGGAGATATTTATTTTATACATTTTTTACTCTAGAGAGACACTTTATACCCAAGAAAAAAGGAGATATTATGATGTAAAGTTGCATTTAAAAATAATAAAATAACTAATTCAAAGTAATTTAATAATAATAATAATTCATCATCCATCATCAAATCACCACTAATAAATCTACTTCAAATTTTCCACTTTATTACTGATCAAACCTTTTAAGCTCAGAGGATATAGCTAAATTTGTGTTCATGGATTTCGCAGAGGGACAATCCTGGGTATTTGAACACATACGAAAAAGGGTCTGGTACACACTTAGTGAAAAAAAATAACAAACTATAGAGAGATAATAGTAAGAAGTATACTATATATATAATATTATATATATATAATATATATTATTATATATATATATATATTAACTTATATATAATTTCTTCAATTTACTTTAATATGGATTTCAAAGATTGGTAATGCAAATATTAATACTATTAATATATACATTATGTTATAGTTCATTTTATGTTAAGTTGACTATGCAATATTATAAAATAAAATACATTAACAAAAAAACATTTAGTCTCATGCATAAATAAAATATTTCATGTTCATATTAAATAACATAATTTTATATCAACAAAATTTTATTACATGATCACTTTCTATTGTAGGAGACATGTGTAATTATTCTGAGAGGCACTTTACAACTTAGTACATGAGGCTGGGAGATGTTGTCACATAGTACATGAGGTTCACGTCATGTTATGTTAAAAAAATGTAATTGTATCCAGACGCTCTACAACCTAGTGCATGAGGGAGATGCTGTCACGTAAAGTTATGTTAAAAAAAATAAAAATATATGTCAGATAAATAATGAAAAATAAATAATATGAGGGAGATGTTATCACGTATTTTTTTTTTAAATATGCATAGGGATATTAATGAAAGCTAACTAATATAAGGAGATGTTGTCATTACTTTAAGAAAAAAAATTGTTAAATTAATTTTTTTTTAACAAAAAGTACTTATATACAATTATATTATTAATAGAAAAAGGAAATTAAGTGTGGACAAAATTCAAGAAAACAAAAAGAGCATAAGGTTCATTTAGCCAATAGTACCATTCCCAAAGTTAAAGTTTCATCTTCAAAAATTCTTAATATATATAATTTATAACCTATAGTAATGAAATGAAATAATTTATTTGAAAATTATATCTTGCTTCACATTACTGTAAATCTTACCAACACCCCATTCCTCATTCCAATAAACCATAAGTCGACTCTTATTAAATGTAAAATGTTAGGTGAAATTTGAATACTTACAAAACTAAAATGTGAGCTCCTATTATGTGTAAAATGTTACATGAGATTGAAATACTTACATAACTAAAATATTGTGAAAATGTTACATGAGATTGGAATTGGAATAGTAAAAATATTGTGTGGAAAACTAGGTTGGTGTGAGGTAAATTTTATGAAAGTAAAAAATAATTAGTATATCATCGTTAAAAATACTTTTATGAGTTAAATTTTCTCAAAGTAAAAAACAATAAGTATTTTTGATATATAAACCAACATAGATCCATCTAGATTTGTCAAGAGTCCATAGGGATCAAATCTCTCAAGTTGGAAACCTCTTTTTTGATGAAGGGTTTGCACCTCTAGAGATTTCCGAACCTCTTTTTTGAATGCAAAACTTGATGAAGGGTTAGCACCTCTAGAAATTTGATCCCTCTAGTGGAGCTTGATGGATCCAGAGTTAAACGGATATATGTTGGTTTATTTCATTCTTAAGATGGAGTTGATATGTAACATCAAAAAAATATTACAAACTAAGAAAAGTTAAATTTCAATATGTATGTTGAGTAAAAGATTTTCACATCAAATACATATAGAAAAAGAGTGAGAGAGTTCTTATTCTTTTAATAGGTTATTTCTAATTCAAAGTATTAACTAGATTTGTAATTCCTTTAATGTTTAATATAAATAAACATGTAACAATTAAAAATATTAATAAAAAAAAATATTATATATATGGACAGAAAATTCAATAAAAATATATCAAGTTCCTATTCTAAATTAACATAATAAAAACTCTTACATTTATATAATTATATTTAAAATGATTTGAATGTTTTTATAAAATATTTTTATATGATATACATAAGAAAAAAATGTCAATGCTAAATATATTTAATATTATATATTTTTAATAAATTAAAAATATTATCTAATATATTATATATATGAGACATCTAAGCTGCTTTGATACAGCAAGCTGCATTTTTACATTTTATGCGGGATCTGTGGGTTATAGGCCCACGTGCAACATATATGTACATATACATATATATATATATATATTATATATATATATATATATATATAAATCAGAGGAATTCTAATTGGTGGAATCACAAAGAAACCCGACCAATCAACCAACAAATAGTTAAGATTGGAACCCAAATAAACTTAACCCTCTTTAATAGCATATCGAGTTTGCCAGAAATGTTAACGCACGCATACATTCGAGCGCGCGTGTTCGTTTTTGGAATTAACGACCGCTCTTGTTGGTACGCGATATCCGTCCAATCACCCATTAACAAACGGTCCAATTATCCTAAACCTTAAACTCTTTTTGATGATTTTCTCGGGTCCGCTAGCCGAGGTAACTTGCTTGCAAGTTTCCGTGTTATCACCGTGGATCTTCTTCCATTGGACGACTATGATGTTTCCTTCGCCATTCCTCTTCCATCGTTATTATCTATTGATCTGGCCAATCTGACGGTTCTCATTCTTTGTCTTTTTAATTCTTTCTACGCCATCGATCTTCTATTTCAACGATGCGACTTAATCCCCACCATTCTTTCGCCCTTCACTGTCCCTTTACAATCCTTTAGGAATTTGAGAAAACGCATGCGTCCTCCACTATAGAAGATAGTTTTCAATCTTCCTTTGTCTACTATGAAAACCAATTACGCTCACTTTTGGCTAATCCCTCTGTCCATTTAAAAGGGAAATCTCGATCTCTACATGCCTATACATAGGTTTTATTAGACAATTAAATACTAATTGCGTAAAGGAAATTCCATCAATCATTCATGCTATTCGACACAAAATTCCACAATATTTCTCAGATTCACAGTTAATGCACCATAAGGTTATTAAGACACATACAGACACAAATTCCCACACATAATATATAAAAATCCACACTATTTTGGTATTTTTATAAAATATTCACAAGGAAAACAATCACATTTGATTGTTTCAATTTTTTTTCCATAAAATCCATCTACTTCTCTTCCTAAGTCCTCACTCTTGCTCTTACTATCTTCTTGATTTCTAACCCCTAGATAGCCTCTAGCTAACCTCTCAAATTATTCAAAAGATCACAATTTATACAAAAATGGATTCATGAACCAATTTACTTCAGATCCAACAATCTCTCACTCTCCCCCAAAGTATCTCTCCAGCTCTACTCTTTTCTAAAAAATAATCCCAAATTAATCATTTAAATCCCTCAAATTCTCACTCTTCCTAAGATTACTCAACTGTCTCTAAGATCTTTAGATTCACCACATATTCTCCATAAATAAATTTACAATTAAAATCCCCTCAACTCAACTAAACATAGGAAAATAAATAAAATCAACTAAACATAGGAAAATAAATAAAATGATTAAGGGAACCCACTCCCTTCACTAAATGTGAAATAAGACTCATGGATCTTATAAACTTTGAAAAATGCTTTTATATTTATATATATATACACTTCAATTTATCTGAAAAAAACATTTAATATATTTATAATTCAATTTTTAAATTAATTTTAAATAACAATAATTTTATTTATTTTATTCTAATAATTATTATAAATATTTTTAAAATAAAATTATATAAAAATATAAAAGATATATAATCGCACAATTCACACACCTCTTTATAAGGAAACACTTAAAATGGTGGATTCCTAATCACATCGCAGGCTAAATAAGTATTCTATATAAGAGTAAATTTAAGATCGTCCGATTTCAATTAACATTATATAAATTTTATTAATCATATAAATATTTTTAATAAAATATAATTAAAGAATATATATATATATATTTGTTTTTCAAAATTATCACTTACTTTAGTTTTGACTTATGGGTTGAGAAACCATGTCATCAATATTATCAAGGGATGACATGTATCTACTCTAGGCTATAACAATTTTTAACATGGCTGAATTTTTGCCTATGAAGTTTATGAGGGATTGCATCTAGGCCACATAAACCCTTAACATGGCTAAATTTTTTCCCACGAAGTTTATTAGGGATTGCATTTGGTTAGGCCACACAAGCCCTTAACATGGCTAAATTTTTTCCTACAAAATTTCAAACGGATGACCTTCACATAGTGGAATGACTTAACAATACACCCATCATCATATATTCTAAGCCTCATAGATATATTATTTATATTATTAAAATATATATATATAAAAATGTGTTTTAATTTTATTTGGTTTACTTAAAAAATAAAATAAATATGAATTGAAAGCAAATAAATATACCTATAAAAATATAAGAATATTATAATAATTAATAAAAGCAAAAAATTTTATTATTTATATTAATTAATAAAAATATAATAATTTAAATAATTTTGAAATATAAATAATTTGTATATAAGTTAGTGAAAAATGATAAGTGTATACATCATTTGTTTTTATTATAAATTTGATGTTCATTTTTATTATTTTTATAATTTCAATTTCAAAAAATTATTTGGACCAATTTATTAAGATTTATTATTCACATATAAAATACATGGATGTTAAATTTCTCCAAAAATAAATATATACATCATTGTAAAATAATTTGATTTATTTTTGTTTAGTCTAAAATTAATTATAATTAAAATCAATTTGATAAAAATCATTATCATAATAACTTATTTTAAATTAATGAGTTATTAGATTTGTAAATTTAAAAAATATGAGCCAAAGTGGCTTTGGATTGACACTGAATGGGTGCATTGTTAAGGCACTCCTTGGGATAGGTTGCTGGTTCAAATCCCCATGGGTGCTTACCTATAAAAAAAAAGTAAATTTAAAATATATATATAAATTTTTCCATAATAGTTAGGTTAGTCCTTATTCTATGCAAAACATAAAACAAAAAAACTCTAAATGAGAATATTCCATCGTATCTCTTTAGTGTGACTTTTCAAAAAATACCCATTAATAAGCAAAATACCCCAAACATGTATGCATATAACGCATAATATATATAAAATTAAAATATTACATAATATTATATTATTAAAATCCCATAAAAAAATTGATACCACTTAACATATATAACATTTAACATAAAAAAACATATGAAGTTAATTATTACATCATATTTATTTTATTAAAAAATATTGTAAAAAAATAACACCCTAACATAATGCATCTCTTACTTTAAATTGACATAATGCATCTCTTACTTCAAATTGGGGATTGAACATCCATTGCTTTCATCCCTCCCACTCTTTGAGCGTATACTTAACAAATACATGAACCATAGATAGCTTGTAACATTTATGGATATGAATACTCTCTTTGGGTTTGTAGCTTCTTCATGACACTTGGAATTATGGAATTTACCTAGTTCTAGTCACTTCTAAAGGATTCAATATCCATACTAGTGACTAAAGGATTCAATATCCATACTAGGTGATGGAAGTCTAGGACTATGATGAATCTTTATCTTGGCAACCTATTATGATTTACTTGCTTCTAATTCATATCTTGTTTGATGTTGGATTCATTCTAACTTAAAAATGGTTGGCTAACTCCTCCAACTTCATTTGTTGTGGCTCTTTGCTATGATCTATGTTAGGAATGATTACTTGTCTTGACAACCTATTATGATTCACGTTCTTCTAATTCAGATCTTATTTGATGTTGGCTTCATTCTCACTCAAAAATGGCTCGCCAACTCCTCGAACCTCCAACTTCATTTTTTGTGGCTCTTTGCTACGAGCTCTACTAGGAATGATTAATTGTCTTTGCCATGTTGTTTTTTGGACAATATCTTTTTATCTAATTATCATGGAGCATAGAAAACATATTACGGTGAGGTCCTAACCATTGCCCACTAGCTCATGCTCAACAAGAGGCTAAATCTCTTGTGGTCATTTATAATCATTGCATTCCTCGTACACTCAAATCAACTATTGATTTCGTTGAAGTTGAATCTTGATGTTAAAGTTTGAGAGGAACTAACCCCTTGAATTCCTCACATAAGCACTCCCATGACTCGGGGCACCAAATATTTAAAAAAATAATTGAATTATAGCATTAGATAAAAATGATTATGAGAAAGAAGTGATAAATATTGGGCCATCCTACTAAAGTTGAACGAGCTATAGGTGCAAATTAAAGAAAATGACCACAAAGTTTCAACTTACCCACCAAAGAAGATGGATGAAGGTACCATGTCTAGGTTTGCAATTCTTATGAAAAATCTCCTTAGTTTAAGCTTTGCGAGTGTCTTCTTTATTTTTTGCTCTATTTTTATCATATTGGTAAGCATCTGTTTTCCCACATTGGCATTTAGGATATCTCTCCTGGTTTTGTTTTTCCACAACGTGAGCGATTTAGGGTGTAATTAATAGCAAACAAAACAGAAAACAAAAGTTGCGTTGAAAACCATAACGCGTAGCCACACACATATCTTCCAGCGTTCAAAACCGTAAAAGAGTGTTCAGATATTTTTAAATCATTTGAATAAAATATATGTCATGAACTGCAAATGAAACGTGAAAAAGCTGCGGAAAGAAGGGTATTATAGATTTAGGGATCTTTGAAATATTTAGAAAAAGAGTGTATCTCTTATATGAAACGTGAAAAAGCTGCGGAAGGTTTAGGAAGATTCGAATATGAAGAAATGAAAAGACAGCGTTAATAGATTAGATTCCTTGTTGCCACGAGAGAAACCTGCGGGTGCTTTACACCTTACTCTAACATTCCAAGAGTCGAATGTGGCATGTGACGACGGTGTTTTCTTCTTAATATGGTCCGATAGTGTCGTGTGGTAATCATCTGTGTACAGAGTGCATATGGAAATATGATAATTATTATAAAAAAAATAAAATTATATATATATATATATGTATGGGGTTGGATGGTTTTTTGGTTAAATTTAAAATTAGTTTTTAATTTATTAAATTTTAAAAAAATATATAATTAATTTATAAAGTTAGAAATATATAATAAAAGGAAAAGTTTATATTAATTTATAATAGAAAATTTTATAATTATTTTTAATGTAGTCGACAAATAAGTTTTTGACAAATATATTAATTTAACATATTAATTTAATATTTTTTTTGTAAACTGTAGAGGGACTACTTCTTCTATTTCATCAGGTCAAAATCATTACAAAAATGCGATGACCTCAACCCGCCCAATGGGAAACCGGGTATTTTGGCCATCTTAAGTCTTTTAATGCCATCCAAAAATAAAACACCTTGAGTCTATTTGCCCAGGCTATATGCACAATACATTCAAAGAGACTACCTATTTTCCTTATCTTCCTGCTATATTCCACATTACAAAATTTGATGGACAAGTTACTTTCTACAATCTTCATATAAAAAAAACAGAAAGGTGAGAACAACAAGACTATGCCTCCTCGCCTGTCTGCTGGTCCATATCCTTCTCGAGATCAGGGTGGCAGTGCTCTAGCTGCTGTTGTATTTCATCCATTCTTCTGTCCTGCATGAGAAGGGTAATCTGAATGTTCTTCAGCTCCTTCTTGAGAGTGGGAATCCCCTGAGAGAGCTCTGCCATCTCCATTGCTACTTGCTCCATGGCTTTGGCAAGTAGTCTCTTCATGACCCAATACACATGCAGGGATTGTTTGTACAAGGTCATGCGGCCTCTTGTGTGGCCTAGGTCCGGAAGAAGATAGACCCAGTCCTCCATTTTTGGATCAGATTGGTCCTGCATGGCCTCCTCTTCTATATGATGTATAATTCTCCTGACTCCTTTATTGGTGTTTTGGTAATAGGCCTGCTCAGCCAGCTGCACTTTCCTCCCCACTGAAGCCCTGGTTTTCCTTTCATGAGACGGAGCCTCCTCCTCCCTCTGGCTCCTTGTTTTTCCCCTGCCCCTGCCGCGCTGTCCTTTTCGACCTCCCCTACCCCTTCTTCTGCTACCCTCTCCTACCACAGTCCGCCTACTCAGATCGTATTCCTTGCCTTCTTCTTTAATTCCCCCATGTTCGCATCATCTCCATCCTTCGTTCCCCCAAAGCTCCTGACTGCCCTCTGTTTCAGCGGCGCCTCTTCTTCCTCGTTTAGCCCATGGCTGAGGGCAATTGTTCTCATCAGAACCGAGCAATTCTACCTCCTTTTCACTGTCGTCCGATACCATAACTGTGTCTCCGACGTCTTGCTCCAGTGCTTTTCCCTTATCCTGGACGCTCCACTTATTAACCCATTCAGTAGCCGCGGTCTCCCTGCTTTTCCCTCGCTTCCTGGTTTCCATCCTGTCCTTCGTCTCAGCTTTGATCTCCTCCCCCTGCTTCTCTCTTCCTTTTGGATTTGTTCTCCTTGCTACTCTCCTCTTCCCTATGCATCTTCGAACCACTCTGCTCTTCTGGTATTTATTAAGTCGTCCGCCTTTGTGCACCTTTCTTCTCCGCCACTCCCTTGCGATGCGGGCGCAATCCTCCTTCCACCTGTTCCTCCGATCACCGTCCCTGTCCTGTCGTTCCTTACTTGAGCATGCAGACTTGCCGTTTCCATCTGACAGGCCGTCCCGATCACCTCTCGTCCTCCCTTTTCCCCTGACTCTCCACCTTGAAATGTCAATCCTCTTAATGGCCCGGACCTGATCTTCTCCTGTAATGGGTATTATTCCCACCCGCTTGTACCTCTGTCCTTTGCCCGCCGTCCAGTTCTCTCCGATCGGGGGTCTCTTGTACTCATTCGTGTTGGTTCGTGGCTGTCTCATGGTCTTGATTTATTATAATGACCAGCTCCTTCCACTTCGGTTTCTCCATTTCATTCTGTTAATTGCTGTCAACCTTCCCTAACTGATCATTACTCCCCCAGTTGGCAAGGAAGTCCGCTGCTCTGTTTCCTTTCCTCCGGATGTGGTTGATTATCAGGTAATCAAAACTCTTGAGGATTTCTCCTATGTCTTGTACTATCCCGGCCGTTATCCAACTTCTCACGATCTGCTCCTAGTTTTCTCCATTATTCAGTTTTCGGATCATCTCTATTACCAACTGCGAATCCCCTTCTAACTCTAGGTTCATGTAGCCATTCCTCGCTGCTATCCTTA
Source organism: Pinus taeda (assembly GCA_000404065.3). Lineage (NCBI taxonomy): Eukaryota > Viridiplantae > Streptophyta > Pinopsida > Pinales > Pinaceae > Pinus > Pinus taeda. The sequence goes on along the minus strand of APFE030234452.1, from coordinate 183,947 downwards.
ATCCCTGATGAACTGCCCAGAGTTCAGCTTCGTTGTTTGTCATTTCTCCTCCCCACTCTGCGTAAATCCATCTGATGCTTCCCTTACTGTCTCTAAAGATTCCCCCAAAACCTGAATTGCCTGGGTTCCCTTTGGAGGCCCCATCGAAATTCAATTTTATGAAGTTCTCTTTAGGGTAATTGAATCGTTCAGGACTTCCAGCTTGTTTATTCTGCCTACTCTCTTTTCTGGGATGAACCATTTCATATTTCATGTTCAGCTTTGCCATAATTTGTCCCTCCTCCTGATTCGTTTTCCACTCCTCTTCATTCCAATCCTCCGCTAAGATTGTTTCCTTAACAGCCCTTAGGACACCCTTCCACGTTTCTTCTGGTTCTATATGTTTCCCAAGGAAAATTCTTCGGTTTCGTTCTTTCCAAAGGAACCAAATCGTGAATCCCACTGTCAAGTCCCATGCCCTTTTAATGACTTTACAGTTGAATTTTTCCTTGTTCCATAGGAAGATGGTTCTTTTTATATCTCTGGGGTCTATTCTTTCCTTACCATAGAGCTTTCTTGTCTCGTTCCACATTTTCTCTGCATACCAACAATTGTTCAGGATATGGTTCTAGGTCTCGTTCTCCTTATTGCATAGACTGCATTTCGAGGGGCCAAGAAGGCCCCTCTTTTGGATATTAGCCCAAGTTAATATCCTTTCCTTGCCTACCAGCCACGCAAATAAGGCAATCTTAGGCCACCATTTACCTTCCCATATGGTTTTCCATTCCGGGTTTATCTCCATCCTTTCCTGCACTCCGGTCAGATAATATGCTTCCTTAACCGTGAAGGACCCTTTCGTGGATTTCCCCCACCTCAGAATATCTTCCCCATTCCTGACTTTTATCTTCCTTGATTCCACTTCTTTCTCATATTCTTTTTGCTGATCCTGGGTGATGTTTTCCATCCATTCTTCTGGCTTTCGCCATTTCCTCCATATACCTTCTGACTCTCCCTCTCTCCAATAATCTTCAACAAATCTCTTTCCCTCCCTAAGTGCTATTTGCTGTATGTTCTGGAGATTTGGTATATTGACTTGTCTGTCTCTCTGCTGCCACCCTTCTTCCCAAAACCTAGCATTTCTTCCTCCTCTTATTTCCCAGAACACATGACTGTTGATTATACTCCTATTCTGACTGGCCAGGTTCCAATTTGAAGATCCTTTTGGGGTCGCTTCCACCCTTAGGATTTCTTCCGTAGTTCTTGGCATATTGTACTTGTGCGTCCATATCCTCTTCCAGAGATCATTGCCCCCTCTCATCCACCGCCACCATAATTTTGCGCCCAACACCCTGTTTAACATTTCTAGGTCTCTCAAACCCAGGCCTCCTTCCTCTTTCCTTTTTAACAGATGTTTCAAGGAAACTAAGGCCCATTTCCTCTACTGATTAGGGCCTCCCCAAATAAATTTAGTATATAGATCTTTTATCTTGGAGCAGGCTCCTTTGGGTGCCACTATTATGGACAAAGGATAAATGGGTATTGCTTGTAGAACCGATTTAACCAAGACAATACGCCCCGCTATGTTCAAGGTTCTGAACGCCCATCCTGCCATTTTATTCTTGATTTTCTCTATAACCTGTAGCCAATTTACCATTTTGGTTGGATGAAAATCAATCTGATTTCCAAGGTACTTAGTTGGTAGCTCTCCTTGTTTGAACCCTAATGTCCTTGTAAGATGAGCTTTAACTGAATCTAGGGTGTTGAACACAAAGGTACAAGACTTTTCCTTGTTTACTTCCATCCCTGAAGCCTCCATGAAAGTGTCTAAGATTCTTTTTATACCCTTAACTTCTTTTACTGTTGCTTCGCAGAACAACATTATGTCATCAACGAACTGTTGATGGGTAATTGGAATATTGCTCCCCCATAGCTTGAGCCCTTTGATTCTTCTTTCCCTCTGTTCCTTTTTGAAGAACCTCCCTAACCCTTCCGCCACCAGAATAAATAGGAAGGGCGAAAGAGGATCCCCCTGCCTTATTCCTCTTGAGGCATTAAAGGGAGATGAGGGTATCCCATTAATTAGAATTGAGAAATTCGGTGTTGAAATCATACTGAGAACCCAATCTACCCATCTGTTGTTGAATCTGGAGGACTCCATGACTCTTTTCAGATAATTCCAGTTCAGTTTGTCATACGCTTTAGACAAGTCTAACTTTATCATCATTCCTTTCTGCTTCTTTTCCTTGATGGTGTGGATGACTTCCTGAGTTACCACCAGTCCATCGAGAATTTGTCTTCCCTCGACAAACCCTGTTTGTTCTGGGGAGATTAGATTTGCCAGAAGGGGTTTTATCCTTTTTTCTATCAATGTGGCGATGATTTTATAAATGACATTACATAAAGCAATTGGGCGAAAGCCCTGCGCATTATCTGAGTTGGCATTCTTCGGGATTAAAGTAAAGAAGGTTGAGTTTAATGCTGGCCATACCTTCTGCTTCAAACGTGATTCCTCAACTAATTCCAAAATCTCTTTACTCAGAAATCGCCATCCTGCTTGAAAGAATTCCGTTGTAAACCCATCCGGGTCTGGGGCCTTTCCTTTCTTCATGTTCATCACTATTTCCTCTAGCTCTTCTATAGTCACTGCGCGCATCAGGGCTTTGTTCTGTTCCTCTGTAACCAACTTGGGAATTTCTTTACAAATCTTCTCAATAGCTGTTGTCCGATCATTTTGAGGCTCGGTCAGGATGTCTTTATGATAATCAACTAAGAATTTCTCGATCCCTTCTTGCTCTATTACCCTTTCCCCTGCTTCGTTTTTTATGGATAAAATCTTGTTTCTCTGTCTATGTTGTACCATGGCCTGATGGAAGAATTTTGTATTTCTTTCTCCTTCCCTTAACCAGTTGATCCTGGATTTCTGTCTCCATAGAATCTCCTCTTGCTTCCTTCTCTCCTCCAGTTTACTTATTAAGATTCCTTCTGCCTTGCAACTTTCTTCAGATCTCCCTTCTAGTATTATTCTTTGTTGGATTTCTTCCATTTCCTATTCTAATCTCTGTTTCTCCTCCATGATGTTCCCAAACTCCTCCCTGTTCCACTTTTTAATCTTCCCCCTCAATTCTTTTAGTTTTAGCTGGAAAGTGTGCATTTTCCCTTTTCCTTGCAGTGTGCTTTGAGTCCACCACTCCTCTGCCTTTTCCAAAAACTGAGGATTCCTAAGCCAGAAGGATTCAAATCTGAACGACTTTTTTCCGAAGTTTTTCTTAATATCTATCTCCAACCTTATTGGCCAATAGTCTGAACCAAGAGCTGACATTATTTTGGCTTCCAGAAATACGTCTCTATTCATGATCGACTCAGATACTAGAAACCTGTCCAATCTGGAGGCGATCTGTTTTTTTCCTCCTCGACGGTTATTCCATGTAAATGTACCATTTATGGTTTGCATATCTACCAGCTTCTGTTCGGCAATCATATCATTGAACATATCCATAAATTGATCTGTCCTCCTTATTCCCCCCTTTTTCTCATCCAATGCTCTGATCAAATTAAAATCTCCTCCTCTTATCCATGGCATTTCTGGGTAGAGTCGTCTAGTTTCTTTCACATTCTTTATGAAGCTTTCTCTTTCCCCTGCTATATGAGGTCCATAAACCCCTGTAATGAGGACTCTTTCAGCAGATCCTATCACTCTACAGGAGCCAGTTAGGATTCTGGGTAGACTGGTCCAGTTTTCAAAAATTAGCTGCTCCGGGTTCCACATTATTGCTAACCCTCCTGTAGTGCCGATTGCATCTTGTCCCATAACTTCATACTGAATTTTTAATTTTTTAATTATTCTCTCCATCTGCTGCATAGTGATCTTCGTTTCTTGGATTATTACGATTCCTGGTTTGTCCTTTCTCAATCTCTCCTTTAAATACCTATGTTTTCCTTTACTATTGAGACCCCTAATATTCCAGGATGTAATTATCATTTATAACTTCTTGGGTGGTTGTTGGAATACCTCCGATAGAGGTATAACCTTGCCTGAGTTAACCAGAATCTCTCCTACAGCCTAAATTGTCTCGTTTAGGGTTCTTCTTCCCGTCTTCCGTCCTCCTTTGCCAGTGCCTTCCAATCCTATGTTGTTACTTTCATATTCCCCTATTTGTCCTGTTATCTCTTCCCTTGCTCTGCTTCTTTTTTCTTTGTATTTTTGGAATGTATCCTTGTATAATTGTTTCTGGGTTTCTGGTATAAATCTCTCGTCAAGGTTTTTCCATTCCTGTATCAGCTTCCTCATAATTTTCTCTTCTTTTGTCCCTGAATCATTTTGTGTCCCAGATTCCATCTGGATTTGTTCTGGGGTTATCTCAGGAGTTACTCCCATCTCCTCTTCATTCTCCCCAGCCACTTTTGTGTTTTCATCCCTTGTTTCTTTACCAACTTCCATTGGAACTCTTTCGGTCTCGTCTTCCTCATCCATTGCATCCGATCCCTCATCTTCATTCTCTTGCAGGACTTGAAATTTGTTCTGGCTTTCTATTATTATAGGCTTCGACTTCTCTTATGGTTTTTCTCCTTCTTTCCCTGATCTCTTCCTTCTGTTGACCTCCTGAAAACCTGCCTGTCCACCCTCTGTTTTTTCTGCCCTTTTTTGTTCTTCTTCTTGTTTTTTGATGATCTCCTCTTCTCTATTCTGCGGGCATTGCCTGATCAGGTGTCCATACTCATGGCACCGTCTGCACCTAAAGGGAATATGCTCATAGTCCAGAGGCTGCTGCCAGATCTCATCCTGGTATTCTAACTCTATGTATTCTGGTAGTGGCTCTGATATGTTAATATATACGCATATTCTAGCATAAGACGTATACTTCCCCCTCTTCGTTGATTCAGCCACTTTGACAAAGGTCCCGATTGAATTACCAATTCCTTCAAGAATGTCCGGGTCCGAAAACTCTACCGGTAAGCCAAATAGTCTGACCCATATAGGGGCCGCTAGCATTCTCTCATTCTCTGGATTATATATTTCTTCCCAGTGCCTCATAAACAGTCTTGCATTATTCATGAAATATGGCCCTTCCTCAAAGGTTTTTTCCTTGTCTTCCAAGTTAGCAAAAATTACTCTAAAAAACCCTTTCGCCCCCAGCTTTAAATCTATATGTCCTTTTAGCTTCCAACGCTGCAAATCCCTCTCAGTAGGCCAAAACCCAATAAATTTGCAGATTAAAGCGTGATCTCTCATATAGCATCTGTATTCCTCAAGTTTGTTATTAGGAATTACATACCTGGGTTTTTCCTGTGCCCTTGGCAGACATCGGCCTCCTGTTTTGGTTTGCCACTAGTTCCGGAGGACCGGTGCCTCTCTACTGCTACCCCTTGCCCTATTCTGTGACCTGCTCTCGCTTGCTTCGCCTGCTGCTACGTTTTTGAAGGAGGGGATCTCTCCCCTCCCTTTCCCTCTCTCCATCGCTTCCCTCAGTTCTCAATGGCTTGTAAAACCCCTGTTTCTTACTTAAGATTCCTTAACTGTTCGAATTTCTTCACTGGAGACCTCACTCGGAGACTCCGCCGTCCTGCGATTCTAGCCCCGATCGATGCTGCAAAACCCTAATTTTCGCCCTCTGCTCCGCTCTCATCGCTCTAATCCTTGATCCCAGTATCCATTGTTCAACATATTAATTTAATATTATAATTAAATTAAAAAATATTTAATTTAAGTAAAATATAATGATTGAAAAGCACAAAAGTTAGATTATGAGTTAGTTAGGAGGTTAATTAATTTAATTTTCTATTTTTTGGAATCTTTGGTACTTAAAAGAGATAGGGGTTGAGGGAGATATTTAAAGATTTTCATAGATATTCAGATTTCTCTAATTTCTTCTCCCATATCTACTCTTTAATAAAATTATCTTAATATCTCCTCTCAACTCTAACTTCAATTTTTTCTTAACATCTCCTCTTATCCTAGGATGATGATGGAGGGGGATATTAAGAAACATGGGGTGAGAGGAGATGTTAGGAAAGTTAGGAAAATCTAATGATGGAGCTAGAGGAGATGTTAGAGAAATTTATGAAAGTAGGAATTGAGAGAGATATTAGAAAAATCATATTAAAAGGAAAGCCCACAAAAGAATATTTGAAAAATTTTAATAAGATTTTTCTAATATCTTCTCCTAGCCCCACCCTCTTTATTTCATAAATATCACCACACTTTTCTAAGAAGATATTGATTTTTTTTTATATATAAACTCAAAATAAAAATAGAAAAATTATTAGAAAAGTATTATATAAAATATAATAAAAAAATATAATAAGAAGAAAAATACCATCATAAATTTTCTTTTCAAAAATACTAAAAAAACACATTTTGCATAACAAAATACTAAAAAATCAAATATCCAATATTTTTAAATCTATTTCTTTTTCTAATATAATTTTGTCAATAATTATTATTACAAATGTTTTTTTATTTTCTCCTTGATCTTAATACATTTCATACAATCCCTTATAAACTATCACATACGATATACAAATAACAAAAAAGTAAACATTTAACATTAAAGTTTGAAATTTAACTTCTCATTTATTAATTCTGTTAATACTAATTATTATAAATAATTTTAAACTCTATGATTTGACTTTCTTAATCATGATAATCATGAAGGCTATTTGTGGTGTCAAATTTAAAATTTACTGCACAATATAAAATTGATATAAGAATAAAGAGATAAAAATTTACAAAGCTTTTTCTTAAAAAAAAATAAACTGCAAAATAAAATTAAAACTATATTTATTTAATATGTTTAAAAAAGTATGAATATCATGAGAGCTTTTCCTTAATTTTCACTTTCTTATAAGCATGCGAGTCATTCTAACTTGGTAATTGGCACTCAAACTCGTAGTTTTCTCGTAGTTTTTTTTTTTTTAATGGATCATTACAAGAAGCTCCTCCTAAGCAAAGACCATCAGCATGGACAATAATCTTCATCTCTGAAAATCGCTCATTAACCTTATACTTTGGCATTATCTAATCAACCAAAGTGCACTTATGGCCACAAAATTGGTCTTACTCCTTGCAATTAAAAAAGGAATTACTCATCTTCATGTCCTAAGGAACCCTCTCCTTATTATCCAATAGGTGAATCAACCCTCTTCTTATTAGCCAACAGGTGAATCAGGAAATAGATATTAGAAATTTATTATTACATCCCTTCTTATAAGACACCAAACAATACAATCCTCTTTTACTCATGTTTGCAGGGAAAACAACGAAGCTAACATTCTATATAGGGACAACTTCAAATTGCAGGATGTAAATTACGAGATCCAAGCAGCCCAACAACGATATATTTATACTTGTCTTCATGAATCTTGGCTTTAGAATCCTATTTGTTTTAATAAATAATCTCTTAAAAACTTTCCTTTATAACTATAACATTTTTGAAAAAAAATTGAATGCTCGAGGAAAGAGGGTTAAAGAAGTTTTTCTTTTCATTCGAACAAAAGTGTTAATACCTTTCTTAGTATGGGTTTTAAAAAAGAAGCACATGACTCCCAATTATGTAATCATATAAAAACATTTTTGAAATATTGGCTCATTGATATTTCACTCAACCAACTTTAGAGTGCACCTAGACCTCTCATTCCTTTACTTTTGATCTCACTAAAATGCTGGATGTATTTAGAGAGTTGTTATGTTCATGTAGTTTTGTTAATCTCTAATAAAAATCTTCCATTATTTTGATGGAAAAAAATATCCATGTAATTATAAACTTTTATCCTAATATATCTAATTTATATAAATGATTTTAAAATAACTAATATATATATTTTTTTTCTTATTGAATAAGTATACAATATATTAAATATAATTAAAATATTATTTTATTTTATTTATAATGAATAATAATAATAACATTTATTAGGACCGAATATGGTTTATTATACTTTTAGAAAGACAAAATATTACTTAGAATTTTTAGTGTTATATAGACGAAAAACTCTTTCATTCCATATTGTTTAGGAATTGATTAATTCCCAATTTCACTAAGGAGATATATGAATTTGTTCTTACTTTAACAATATTTATTTTCTTATTTACACTAGTCAAGATAAAGAGATACTCTTGATTTTCAATCTTTTGATTGATTACTTTCTTGTAATATCATAGTTTCATTTTTTCCTCTAACTCTTTATCACCCCAAAATTACCCCTTAAATTTTGATGTAATAATATTTTTTTATATTATTGTTATTCAACATAATAATATCTTCTTCTATCCCCCAATGGTCTAGCCATGACTGGGCATTCATATGCCATCCCTATTTTTGTCGGAAGTGGTTTTAGCTAGAGTTAGAAGCAATTTTAGAAAACATTTTATCTTCCATGTTGGTTAACCTTTTCTTATACATGAGATACCTAGACATAGCCATCCTTTTAGTGGGGGAAGGCTTACTTCAATGAGAAATATATGATACGGTGTATTTCCTATAATTTTGATATTATAGGTTATAATTTCTTTTTAGATGTGTCCTATCATCCTCCATGATTTTCTAGAGATATTGCATCCTTAAACCTCAAACTCATATAAAACAATAGGGTTGACAAGAATATTAAAGAGGAGTATTTTTTAATCTCATTCAAATTATACTAAATTACAATTGTTTCCATGTCCATAATAAGTTTTCTATCCTTTATATATCATTCTCTCAATGGTATAATTCCTATTGAGCTTTTGAAGGATATTGATTCCAAGATATTTGTATGAAATAATTTCTTCCAAGTTGTTGTTGTTATACATGAAGGTATCATATGTTATATTTTTTGATTTAATTATCATGGCTTTTATTCTGTTGGTATTAACAATCATACCCATCTTGGAAAATAAATCTTGGAGGATTCTTAGATGCTTGTTAAGATCATAATGAATTCTCACCAAGAGAATAATATCATCCTCATAGAGAATAAGAGTGATGACTATATTAGTGAGAGTGAGGCCAACACAACTTGATTCTTACAAATACTCTTCTAACTTATCAATATATATGTCAAAAAGGGTAGGGGGCAAAAGACACCGTTGCTTAAGTCCAATATTACAATTAATTTCTTCTTACCAACCCTTAGTGATCCTAAACTTGGCAATAATAGTCTCATACAACCTTATCACAACAACCCTCAACTCAAGTGGAACCATTGCTTCATATAACCTCTTCCAAGGGTGAATGGTGTCAAAATCTTTTATGAAGTCAACAAAACAACAGAGTAGATAAATTTTATTATTATGTCTCTCCTCTATAATGACCTTGAGAGTAACAAGGTGGTCCATAGTAAAAAGATAACTCCTAATCTCGACTTGGAGTTTAGCTCTAATCAAGGATTTTCATCCATAAGGTAATCTCCTTTTCCAAAATAATTTTGTACAAATTAGATAAAATAGGGTTAATTATAATGGTCCTATAATTAAAGGGAATTCTTTTATCGCCACTTTTAAATATGGGTACTGTTGTCACTCACTGCTCTACAAAGTATCAGTCACCCATAATACAGAAAAGTAGTGAAGTTTGTAGCCATTTCCTAGGCTGCAAAATATCCCAAAGCTTAATGAGACCCTCTCCATTTTGTAGTGCTTGAAAAGAGCTTTCCAATGGTATATGGAAGTCCAAGAATGGACTCTTGAATTAGAAGTTAGAGCATGCTGAAGTTACCCTTGGAAAGCCTAGAAAACAAAGAAAATGCCCAAGTATAAAGGAAAATCGCATATTGGGGACCTGGGAGCTTATCAAAAATTGGCTATTGGCAGAGTCCCACAAGCAGGAAGTATCGGCGGGGTTAGGAGATTGGCTATTGGTCGGTTCGGGTGGAGCAAATATCTCATATTGGCGAAGTCTGGGATATTGTCGTATCGATGATCTGAGGGGCTGCCACTCTAAAAATTCCTGCAAGTCTACGATATTGTGATGCAGTGCTAAATTGCCAAGGAGGTGTCGATTCTATTTAACAAAGGAATTCACGAAAAAAAGCAAGGCTGGGCGGGCCATTTTCTCTCTCTTCCTGGGGGCCACATGGCGCAATGTGATTGGTCCTTATGGCTGACATGGCAGTTGCTATCATCAATGACATGGCCCTATGGGTAACACGTGTCACTCAATTTTTGCGTTTTCATGGGTCGTATGGGGGAATTTCCAGGTGACACATGTCACCACTCATAGGGTGACACGTGTTAGTGATAATGTAACCCCGCGGACCAATGATCGATGATTGCACGAAGTAAAGTTTATTCCTCTACTGATTTTCCTTCCCTGCCTGCAAATGTGATGTGTAGGGGATCCTACTAGATGCGATATGTTTTTTTCGTTCTCTATCATGAGGATTTCGCATTCGACCAAGTCGGTCCATGCTATGGAGAAAAGGCAAAAGGCTTTCCCCTTCTTGCCTTCAATTACGATGTGTAGGGGATCCTCCTTGATGTGATATGTTTTATTTGTTCTATCTCATGAGGATTCCGTGTCCGAACAAGTCGGCTCACCCTATGGAGAAAAGGCAAGGGACTTCCCCTCTTGTAGTGCGATTGCGATGTGTAGGGGATCCTCCTTGATGAGATATGTTTTATTTGTTCTATCTCATGAGGATTTCGCATTCGAACAACTTGGCCTGCGCTATGGAGAAAAGCTAAAGGTACTTTCCCCTCCCGTAGTGTGATTATGATACCTCCGATGGGCCCAACCCCACAAATCGACGTTCGCAAGGTTCAAATGGAAATCTTAGTGGCAGTCCTCGAAAACCGCTGAAGTGTGGGATTTTGTGTAACAAAGGAAACAAGCTGCCAGGCACGGGTCTAAAGGTCTCAGTGCCCGATGGCTAAGCCCCTGGTCACAACCCCTGGTTATGTGAGGAAATCAACAATATAAGGGGCTAAACTCATGGGGCTAAGGAACTTTGAAACTTGTCATTTTGTAGTGTTTGTAAGAGTAAAGGCCCTGATTACAACAAGGCTTTGAGAGCATGGTACAGGGTAGTAAAGGCATGATGGGTCGGTAGCTATGGCTTTAAGGGAAGCAGGTGTTGTATTCAATGCTGGGATGGGCCGATTCAGAAAGGCTAACTGTGACACGAAAATGACAGGGTCAGTGACGAAAGGTAGTTGTGGCCTTCAATAAGGGAGATGAATCATTCAAAACTAGGCATGGACAGACCTAAAAAGGGCCTGTTGTGACACAGATCTGGAGGTTGGTGCTAAATGCAATAAAGACATAAATGACAGTAGAATATAAGTGAAGTCTCCCTTTACTGTGAATCATTTGAGACTCTCCAAATTTAGATGTGCCCAGGCACTGGTCTTTTAAGCAATCCAGGGCTATCTCTCGGAGCGACAACAGGTACAATGAGTCTCTGTTTCGAAGGCTTAAATAAGCCTTCCTTCACATTCAAATTGAAGAGCTTGTGTATGCAAGAAATGAAAATAGACACTCCTATTTTAAAATTTTAGCTTGGTAGCCTTCAACATCCTTATATGTTCCCATTTGCAAGTCACTTAAACCCAAACTCTATGTCTTCTAAAGAAAATATTTCATCCTTTATAAGAGCATTCGAAATGATGTTCATAGCATTAGGGGATTCATATGTATTTTTGAGGTAGGAATTGCAACTCTTTAAGGGAATCATATTGTTATTTGTAGTTTTACAAATTAGAATTTTCCTCCAGAATTTCCTAGAATTAGATTTACATAGTTGCAATAGTTGTTTTTGCTTTCAATTTATATAGTATTTTTTCTTCCTAAATTAATAAGAGACTTGCATGTATTAATCTTATCAAGCTTTAAAGATTCATTAGAAGCACCACTAATTGATTTTCTAGAAATTTTATAATCATTATCATACCAAGAGTTGGTTGTTCTATTATCCTTACATGAGACATTGATATAAACTTGTCAGTGGAAGTAGAGAAGGTTGTAGTAAAATTACGATAAAGTTCATTGATATTTTCCATATCGATAAGAGGTTTAAATCCCTATTTAAATCCATTAAGAAGAGATAGGTTCATTAAATTCTCAATAATCTCTTGTGTGGGGCTTTTGTGCATGTCAAAGTTTAGATTTAAGATTAAAGGTCTATGATTGGAATTAATCTCATGGTCATTTAAGATGTCAAAATTTACTATTTGGTTAGAAATAGGAATATATGGGGTATCACATAATCAATGACATTATTTTCCAACCCATGGATACAATTCATTTAGTTAGAGTTTGGCCACTTATTACACCATTGTAATCCATTAGATTTTGAGAATTAGAAAGATTGACTAGATCAATATGAAATAAATTTTCAATGAGGTCTTCACAATTTTTTTTTGTATATATTAGCTAAAACAAGGTCCTCATCTAACCATATATGATTAGTTTTTGACTAATTACTTAGAAAAATATTTTGGTTAGTTGCAATTCTAGCATTAAAGTCTCATAACAAGAGGATATTACATTCATTCATCAAAATGTGAATATCTTGTTTGAGGGTTTTACAAAGGAATTTTTTTATCTAGATTGTTTTTCTTATAAAAGGTAGAATAAATAAATCATCTTAGTATTAATCCCATATATTTCTATCCAAAAGTATCGATTTAAAAGTTATATTTTGTGAATCCATGATGAAAAACATTCCATTTATATAATAGGCTATTCCTCTAATCCCTCTACAATAGTATTTCTTGTGCCATGCTAACTGCAAGATGAACCCAACTATTTGATGGATCTAGAATCCTCATGTACACATGTTTCAACTAGAAATATATACTATCAATTTCACTTGGGACCCAACTTAACATAACACCTTTATACCATGGAAATTCACGATAGTTCCAAAAAGAATCTGGAGTGTTATACATTCCTATCTATTATTATCAATCTAGTATTTGTCCCTAATAAAATTTTTTCTATTTCCAGTTATCGTCATTTTCCTTCCTTCACCACTTCCTTTACCTATTGAACCTCCTTTGTTAACTCCTTGGTCTATTTGAACAAGGTCTTCATTTATAAAGATTCCTAACTCTTTAAGGTCATAGATTACTAAGTATACAAACTTATGGTCAATCTATATATATATATATATATATATACTAATTACAAATTATTTATAAAACTTTTTTATTAAAATTTCATGTTTTTAAGTTAATTTATTATGAAAGAATATAATGAAATAAACAAAGATAATAAAAAACCTTATTATATTAGAAATGTACACTTCCCCAAGTGGGGTGCTACAATGTTTTGGCAATGAAAATGAGGGGAGTGCACGCCCCTCCTTGCTCGTAGCCACATTCCATCCTTCTCATGCAAAGGATTGGGAACATGAGCGGAGTTGGGTGTCAAAAGATGCAATGCATTCATGCTGCATTAGAGGACACGACTATGGGAAGGATGACCAACATGATGGTTTGATCAAGGTGCCCTCAACTCAACATGGAGGAGATTTTCCCACAATCATGACTCTCTCTGAAGATAGTGAGTTCTTACAATAGCTTTAACAGCTCAATGACATAAATTATTAGGGTAATTGACTAATTCAGTTTCCTAATCTTCTTCTTTCTTGCATGTCATTTGTCCAGATTTATGGTATCTAGTGTCTATTGGTATTTACTATTTTTATTTCACCTTGTCATAATCAAAAGGAAATCCCCTCTGTGGTGCCCTCATGTTGAATAAAACTCCGCAACACCCTCCTCTTCTTTCCTTTAGACCACCCCTATCTTTCTTCATAGTCATGTGAAGGTGGTGGAAGTCGGTGTAGGAGTCAAGCATGCTGGTGTAACCCAGCCCAATGGTCCACGCTTTACACGTTGGAATACGTATACGTGTCAATACAAAATCTTTCGTTTCCCTGCGTGGAGATCGTCCGCGGGATTTTTATGTTATGGTTGGTAGCTGGAGTTATTGCCGGCACTTAATGCACTGTCCTCCTGCCTCGAACTTACCTCCGCTTGTTCTTCGTGCCAACACCCTGGTCCTTGTGGTTGTTCGGGATTATTGTTTCGCTTCCTTCGTGCTGAGAGTTCTTTGGTGAGGGTTTCTTGGGCTCCCTCTGTGGAACGTTGTCTACTCTGCTAAGTTTAATGTTTGTAACTTTTCTGTTGACGATAATCCGTGAACTCTTCTTTGCTCGGCTTGCCTGTAAACGTAAGGAAAATGCTACCCGAAAATGGTTGTTGCTCAGCTCTGAACTGTGGTTCGAAACTGGTAAGTTTAGTTGGTCATTCTCCTTATGCATGCGCCTGTTCTGTAAAATATTCCCAATGTTTTTTTGCTTGTTGAAACTTGTTGGTGGTCTGCGAACGCGTCTTCGTAATTTGGTCAGGGTTTTTATGGTAGATTTTGGATGTTTGCTGTGACTTTGTTATACTTCCCGAACTCCTGTTACGTCTTTGCTCGAATCTGGTTCAATCTTCACGTTTAATGTTGTTCTGGGTTCTCATTTTGCGACACTGGTGTTTGTCCTGAGCACAGGATCACTTTGGCGGTCGTTCTTCGTTGGAAACAGGTATTACCTCCTATCCCTGCTTCAATTTTGTTCAGCGTCTTTTATCGAGACTTACCCTCCTAGCTCCTTCGGTCTACAGTCGTTCAACTCGTCCGGGACGTCGCTATGGTTAACTTCGGCTTCGTTCACTTAGGTATTTTCTTTTTTTTTCATTCTCCACACGCAATAGTACATTTGCTTGAAGGGTTTCCCTCTTCTATGTTTGTGACACAGTTGTTTTTGTTGGTTGTAGGTCGCTGGTGGCAACCTGGGTGTGCGAGTCCTCCAATCTTTAATTACACAGTCAGTTTTGTCCTTGGTAGGCCTGAATCCCAAATATCTTGTTTGTATCTTGCACGATAGGTGCCCACGGTCGCTGTAGGGTTATTCAGGGTTCTTTGGTCATTGAATGAAGTTTGTTGTTGCTATGTCCTTTTCGGTCACTGTTATGTCAAGTTTGAAATGCGAAAGGTTGTCGATATTTGTTTTGGTTAAACCCTAGTCCAGGGTTTCTGGCTTATAACGCCATTCCAGTCATGTGTTTTGTCATTACGCTATTTATAAGAATGAACTTTTTTCACATACGCTTGTTCTGATTTTGACAATGGTTAAATTTATCGATGGTTTTCGATTTTATTGCAATGGAACTTATAAAGGATACACAGCAATGTTACCTCTGTTATATGGTCGTTTTCTGCCTCTGTTCTATGGTTGTTCTTCTCGGTACAAGTGCTTGCCCGTGGTTGACTCCTGTGTACAATTCCTGTTCTCGGACTTCCAGAAATTATGCTTCTTGGTCCTTGTTTAACCGTGTGTGAAAATGCATCCAATACTTGTATGCTTGTATTAGATTATGTGACTGTATATTATACAGACATTCGTCCAACGCTTGCTCACTAACTGTATGCTCGTGTTAGAATATATATGACAGCATATTAAGCAGACATTCTTGATGTGGTATTTTATCAAACTGTAATGAAAATTTTATATTAGGTGAATAGTAGAGAAATTATATAGATGGACAATAGTTTTGAATGCTTATAGCTTGATTTTTTTTATTCCTCTTCTTCTGTAATTGACTGAACCCCTTCTCTGTTACATTTTGGTTTTTTTATATCCCTCTATTTTAGTTGATTTTTCAGTTAATCAAATTGTCATAGAATTTTGTTACAAAAGATCCTATTATCGTTAATAACCATATTTGCTTGATATTACAAGATTTGGATGAACAGTTTGTCATTACTCTCCTAATTCAATGAACTATTTCCTAACTAATGTTCGAGCTACAGTAATTGTAATTATTAAATTAAAAATGCCTGAATTCACTAACTCTGTAAAAACAAGTTAAAAGAAAAACTATCACAGTAAAAAATTAAATAGTCCAGTCGATCAATAGCCTGCAAACCTGGTTGAGACTTTGCCCAGTTACGGTGAGCTGGATGCTCCTGCATCAGGCTCCCGCGGTAAAAAGAGATCATGACTCTGGTCCATGAGCTCCTCGACCGAAGTTCCTGTTTGTCCAATCTACCTGGCGTCAAGCCATGAGATGTCCTCAATCGGACGGTTCTTCCACTTGATCAGGTACTGAAAATAAATTTTCCGCCGAGTACGTCTAACTACCTGAGTTTCGAGGATGCCTTCGATCTCAGGGGGTTGGACATAAGGCATCTATCTCTTCCAAGTTTCTCCATCTTCCTGGGTATTCCGTGTGGATTGTTCGGGTCCATCTTTCTTTTCCTCCGTGAGATCGTCTGTGTACGGGAACAGATCTGCTACATTAAAGATAGGTGAAATGCCTATTCCGGGTGGCAATTGTATTTCATAGGCATTTGCTGAAAATTTTCGTAAGACTTTACAAGGTCCTATCTTTTTGTACTTCACTTTATTGTATGTACCCTTAGGGAAACGTTCCTTACGCAAGTGTACAAGGACTTCGTCCCCCACCTCAAAATGAACTTCTCTCCTCTTTAGATCTGCGTGTTGTTTATATTTTGAACTGCTGTCCTGTAATTTTGCTTTCACATGTTCGTGTAAATCTCTTATTGCGTTAGCAAAATCTTCTCCATCCACACTCCGTCGTTCCTGTAAACCAAGATCCCGAAGCTCATGCACTCCGCGAGGGTGCATTCCATATAGGATCTAAAAGGGACTGAGACCTGTGCTACGATTGGGTGAATTGTTGTAGGCAAACTCCGCTTGCGCTAGCACTCGATCCCACATCCGTGAATTTTCCCCGACTAAGCTCCGTAACAGGTTTCCCAAACTCCTTTTCACAACCTCTATCTGCCCGTCGATTTGCGGGTGATATGCAGAACTATAGCTTAAGTGGGTGTTCATTTTTTTCCATAAGGTACGCCAAAAATGTCCCGTGAACTTCACGTCCCTGTCCGAAAGGATGGTTTTTGGTAACCCGTGTAACCTGACAATCTCATTGAAAAACAAGTGGGCCACGTGAGTGGCGTCACTAGTTTTTCGACAAGGTATAAAATGTGCCATTTTTGAGAAACGGTCCACCACTACCATCACTGAATCATATCCTTTCTATGTTTGTGTGGTCTAAAATGCAGATGCAAATTAGAGCTTAATTTAATGTCAACCCGAGAAGGTAAACTTAGAAGTGCTTATCTAAAATATATAGATCTAGAAAGATTCCTAATAACTAATCAAGCCTAGATCTAACAATTGTTTGAGATCTATGATTCTCTTACAAGAATACTTTCTACAAGATCTCTTCCAACATTAGAACATCTAATAAGAAATCAAGAGCTGAAATGAAATAAACCTAGATCTAATAATTGTCTGAGATCTTACAGTTCTCTTACAAGAACACCTTCAAATAAGATCCTTCCAATATTAGAACATTTAAGAAAACTTGAAAGCTGAAATCAAACAAAAACATAAAGTAAATTATAAACAAATAAGCATGCAAGTGAGGCCATGGGGGCCCTCCATAACTCCACAAGCACACCACTTCAATGGAGACTCAGATGTAGAAACAAAATTGAAGTATGATCCTTTATTTCAGAATTCTAAGATTACAAAAACTTCCAGATTACAAAAACTTCAAGATTACAAATGGAGGAGATTGTACTCCTATTTATACAATGGGATGAGTAAAAAACTCATAATGATCATCCACTACTTTCCCAAAATATGATCCCACAAATCTCTCAAGCATTTTTAACTACTTTCCCATTATTACAAAATATGATCCCACAAATCTCTCAATAAATCTCACACATATCTTGGATAAGATATGCCAACCATGATTTTCTCCTTAGGATAAGATAAGATATGCCTCCATGATTTTCTCCTTAGAATAAGATAAGATATGCCTCCATGATTTTCTCCTTAGAATAAGATAAGATATGCCTCCATGATTTTCTCCTTAGGATAATTATCTCCTTAATATGGTGGAGGAGATATTAATTCTTCACATATTTCCTACACAACACAAAACTCACATATTCTTGAGATATATATAAAAATATGTATATTTTCTAATAATTAATCATAAATTCACTTGTAATACAAAAATGAATAAAATGGAAAATAAAAAGGTGAAACCCAAATGTATGTATGAAGATGATATGATAAAAGGTTAATGGGATGATGAAATGTAAGGAATAGTGAAGAAAAAGGTAGATGAAAATATGACAGTTATGAGTCCCAACAGTGTTTTTGGCAGTCCTAACACAAAATCTAGACTAACATAATCCCATGGCCTGCCCGGAACAAGTAATGGCGTATATAGTCCTGTGTTCTGGCTGTGTCCCTTCGCTAATTGGCACACCTTACACTTAGTCATAAAACGTTGTACGTCTCGTCGCATTCTTGGCAAAAAATAGAAATGACTAAGTTGCTCCAGGGTCTTATCTATACCGAAGTGTCCAGCCAAACCCCCACTGTGTTTTTCGTGAATAATATTCTCTCTCTTTGAACAATTGGGGATACACAATTGTCCTCCTTTAAATAGCAACTTTTCCTGTATATTGTAATCCAACCAAGGACTATTACCCCTTATCAAAGGGTTCTGGCACGCCTCATAGGCTTCTCTGAAATCTGTATCTGTTTGGTAAAGGTCCCGTAAATGTTCAAAACCCAAAACCTGTACAGCACTCTCCTGCAAAAGCAGAGCCTTTCTACTTAATGCGTCGGCCACCTTGTTTGCTTGCCCGCTAATATGTTTCAGCACGAAGTTAAAACTCTGTAAGTACTCCACCCATTTTGCATGTTTATGGTTGAGTTTGTGCTGCTGCATTACATATTGTAACGGAGAATTATCTGAAAACAGCACGAATTCGTTCCTTAAT
The DNA here is from genome assembly GCA_000404065.3 of Pinus taeda. Classification (NCBI taxonomy): domain Eukaryota; kingdom Viridiplantae; phylum Streptophyta; class Pinopsida; order Pinales; family Pinaceae; genus Pinus; species Pinus taeda. Next base: position 165,162 of record APFE030234452.1, on the reverse strand, counting down.
AAATAATGCCTCCAGTGTATTAAAGACTACACAACTGCATAAAATTCTTTGTCATATGAGGAGTACTTCTGCCTACTCTCATTCAGTTTTTCGCTGAAAAATGCCACAGGTCTATCCTCCTGACTGAGTACAGCCGCGATCGCTGTCCCACTAGCGTCATAACGTACTTGAAATAATTTCTGAAAATCTGGTAGCCTGAGAATCGGTCTTTCAGTAATATTTTTTTTCAACAATTTAAAACTTTTTTCTGCTGCTTCCGTCCATCGAAAAGGTTGGCTGGCCTTTTTGATGGTCTCTAACATAGGTGCACAAATCTCGCTAAAGTTCTTAATAAACTTTCTATAGAAACTTGTCAATCCGTGGAAACTACGTAACTCAAATAAATTTTTCGGTGACGGCCAATTTACTATTGCTGTTACCTTCTCTGGATCCATCTTTAGTTCGTTTTCTGCTATCACAAATCCCAAATAAATTAATTCCCTCTGCAGAAAAGTACATTTCTTCAAGTTTGTTAGTAGTTTGTTCTGCTGTAGCTTCTCCAACACTTTGCGCACATGTCGGAAGTGTTCTTCTTTTGTCCTGCTGAAAATAAGGATGTCATCTAAATAAACTATCACAAATTTTACAATATATTCTTTCAACATTTCATTCATGAGTCTCATGAACATGCTGGGCACATTGCTCAACCCGAATGGCATGACCAGCCACTCATATAATCCCTCATTTGTTTTAAAAGTCGTTTTCCACTCGTCCCCTTCCCGTATCCGAATCTGATGATATCCGCTTTTCAAATCTATTTTTGAGAAGTAAGCTGCCCCACTTAAACAGTCCATCATATCATCCATACGCGGTAACGAAAATCTGTACCGGATGGTGATTTTATTGATGGCCCTTGAGTCGGTGCACATCCACCATTCTCCTCCCTTCTTGGGGGCGAGGACTGTTGGCATAGCACATGGGTTTAAGCTTTCCCTTATTAAACCTTTGTCCAATAGTTCTTGCACCTGTTTCCTAATTTCCTCATTATCCTTGGAGCTCATTCGATGGGTTGCTTTATTTGGTAAGCTGGCTCCGGGTATAAAGTCAATATGGTGACTAATACTCCGCTTGGGGGGCAACTTGTCTAGCAAGTCGTCCACCACTATATCCGTAAATTCTTCCAACATTTGCTGTATCTCCATGGGCAAATCTGTTATTTCTGTGTGTAAGAAAACTGTCCTTGTTTTTTTTACTACAGCATAACCTATTTCGGTGCTCTCAACCTGCTTTAAGAACTACTTTCCACTCACTAATAATGCTTTTGTTTCACTTGTTTCAGTTGTTCCCTTCTCTTCTTTGATAGGCACAAGGGTATGCTTGACCCCATCTTTCTCGAATTTATAACAATTCATCACTCCATCGTGTGTTACCTTCTTATCATATTGCCAAGGCTTGCCCAGCAATATGTGACATACGTCCATCGGCATGATGTCACAGATAATTTTATCCTTATATCTGCCTATTTGAAACTCAACCTTGCTTTGCTCGTCCACTAGCAATTGGTGCCCCTTTTGTAACCATGAAACTCTATATGGATTGGGATGCTTTAAACGCTTCAGCCCCAGCTTTTCCACCATTTTTGTGGATACCAAATTGTCCGTACTCCCACTGTCAATTATCATCTTACAACACTTACCCTGTGATTTGCAAATTGTCCTGAACAGAGCTTTCCGTTGCGTCTGTTCGGTACTCTCATCGACTGGTTTCAACAGAACCTTATGCAGAACTAAAGCTTCTCCCGCCTCTGGGGCATTCTTTGCCTCTTGAGTGAGTGCTACTGTTTCCTCCGGTTGCACCACATACGCACCCCGCTGTCCAGCTGAATCTGCTTCTGGACACTCAAACGAACGATGCCCCCACTTGTGGCATCTATAGCATTGATAACCAGTCCCTCTTCCTCGGGCATTTCCTCTGCTGCATTGGAACGATCTGCCACCTCTCACACTGTCTCCTTTTTCTATTGTTCCCGAAGTCTTCGAACTGCTGGCTTCCTCACTGTTGCTGGCAGTCCGATCCCTGCCATAGGACTCGCCTTTCCCTCTGGCGGACCCTCGTCCTCTTCGGGCATTCTGTCTTCGGGTAATTTTCTCCTCCGCTTTTACTGCGCTCTGGTATGCCTCCTCAGTAATATTTGGAGACAAAATACTTATTTCATCCAAAATTTCCATTCTTAGTCCATTAACATACCGGGCTGTCCTTTCTGCAGTATCTTCTGTATATCCGGCTCGCAAATTCACTCGGTAGAACTCATCTGTGTACTCCTTCATAGTCAATCCTCTCTGCCTTAAGTTCTTTACTTGCCTATGTAATGCAATTTGATAGTCCCTTGGCAGAAATCTGCCCTTCAACTTGGCCACCATTCTTGTCCAAGTTTTAATCGGTGTTTTGTTCAACCTCTTCCTCTCATTCTGGACACTATCCCACCACAGAGCTGCGTGTCCTTTCAGCTTTGTCTCTGCGAATTTGACTCTACGATCTTCACTAACTTCCTCGCATTCAAAATACTTGTCCATCTCACTAATCCAATCCAACACAACATCAATAGACAAACTACCATCGTACGTCGGGAGTTCTGGTTTAGGTCTACTGCTTGATAATAGAACAAACTTCAGCAATTTCACCTCTGCTGATTCACCTTCAGGTCCATCTACTGCCACTTCTACTTCCTCTTCACTTACATCGCCCATTTCTGGATCTCTTCGCCTACCTGCCTCTACTGCTTCCAAACGAGCAGTAAGAACTTTGAGTTCTTCTCGTAATGCTTCATCTACCATTCTACGAGCACCTCGGCCTCGTCCTCCTCTTCCTACGTCCATTTTTTTTCAATCTACTCAACTCAATGCTCTGATACCACTCTGGTGTAACCCAACCCAATGGCCCACCCTTTACACGTTGGAATAAGTATACGTGTCAATACAAAATCTTTCGTTTCCCTGCGTGGAGATCGTCCGCGGGATTTTTATGTTATGGTTGGTAGCTGGAGTTATTGCCGGCACTTAATGCACTATCCTCCTGCCTCGAACTTACCTCCGCTTGTTCTTCGTGCCAACACCCTGGTCCTTGTGGTTGTTCGGGATTATTCTTTCGCTTCCTTCACGCTGAGAGTTCTTTGGTGATTTTTTCTTGGGCTCCCTCTGTGGAACGCCGTCTGCTCTGCTAAGTTTAATGTTTGTAACCTTTCTGTTGACGATAATCCGTGAACTCTTCTCTGCTCGGCTTGCCTGTAAACGTAAGGAAAATGCTACTCAAAAATGGTTGTTGCTCGGCTCTGAACTGTGGTTCGAAACTGGTAAGTTTAGTTGGTCATTCTCCTTATGCATGCGCCTGTTCTGTAAAATATTCCCAATGTTTTTTTGCTTGCTGTAACGTGTTGGTGGTCTGCGAATGTGTCTTCGTAATTTGGTCAGGGTTTTTATGGTAGATTCTGGATGTTTGCTGTGACTTTGTTATACTTCCCGAACTCCTGTTATGTCTTTGCTCGAATCCAGTTCAATCTTCACATTTAATGTTGTTCTGGGTTCTCATTCTGCGGCACTGGTGTTTGTCCTGAGCACAGGACCACTTTGGCGGTCGTTCTTTGTTGGAAACAGGTATTACCTCCTATCCCTGCTTCAATTTTGTTCAGCATCTTTTATCGAGACTTACCCTCCTGGCTCCTTCGGTCTACAATCATTCAACTCGTCCGGGACATCGCTATGGTTAACTTCGGCTTCGTTCACTCAGGTATTTTCTTGTTTTTTTCATTCTCCACACGCAATAGTACATTTTATTGAAGGGTTTCCCTCTTCTATGTTTGTGACACAGTTGTTTTTGTTGGTTGCAGGTCGCTGGTGGCAACCTGGGTGTGCGAGTCCTCCAATCTTTAATTACACAGTCAGTTTTGTCCTTGGTAGGCCTGAATCCCAAATATCATTTTTGTATCTTGCACGATAGGTGCCCACGATCGCTGTAGGGTTATTTAGGGTTCTTTGGTCATTGAATGAAGTTTGTTGTTGCTATGTCCTTTTCGGTCACTATTATGTCAAGTTTGAAATGCGAAAGGTTGTCAATATTTGTTTTGGTTAAACCCTAGTCCAGGGTTTCTATCTTATAACGCCATTCCAATCATGCGTTTTTTCATTACGCTATTTATAAGAATGAACTTTTTTCACATACGCTTGTTCTGATTTTCAAAATGGTTAAATTTATAGATGGTTTTCGATTTTCTTGCAATGGAACTTATAAATGATACACAGCAATGTTACCTTTGTTATATGGTCGTTTTCTGCCTCTGTTCTGTGGTTGTTCTTCTGGGTACAAGTGCTTGCCCGTGGTTGACTCCTGTGTACAATTCCTCTTCTCGGACTTCTGGAAATTATGCTTCCTGGTCCTTGTTTAACCGTGTGTGAAAATGCATCCAATACTTGTATGCTTGTATTAGATTATGTGACTGTATATTATACAGACATTTGTCCAACGCTTGCTGACTAACTGTATGTTCGTGTTAGAATATATATGACAACGTATTAAACAGACATTCTTGATGTGGTATTTTATCAAACTGTAATGAAAAGTTTATATTAGGTGAACAGTAGAAAAATTATACAGATGGACAATAGTTTTGAATGCTTATAGCTTGATTGTTTTTATTCCTCTTCTTCTGTAATTGACTGAACCCCTTCTCTGTTACATTTTGGTTTGTTTATATCCCTCTATTTCAGTTGATTTTTCAGTTAATCAAACTGTCATAGAATTTGGTTACAAAAGATCATGTTATCGTTAATAACCATATTTGCTTGATATTACAAGATTTAGATGAACAGTTTGTCATTACTCTCCTAATTCAATGAACTATTTCCTAACTAATGTTCGAGCTACAGTAATTCTAATTATGAAATTAAAAATTCCTGAATTCACTAACTCTGTAAAAACAAGTTAAAATAAAAACTATCACAGTAAAAATTAAATAGTCCAGTCGATCAATAGCCTGCAAACCTGGTTGAGACTTTGCCTAGTTACGGTGAGCTGGATGCTCCTGCATCACATGCCAACAGAGAGAAAGAAGAGTTTGAATCCATGGTAATTGAATTTATAGCATACCTTGGTTTAAATGACACTAGAGGCACTAGATTCCACCACGTTGTGGAATTATATTGGCATACTAAAGCATTTGTGACTAACATGTTGTTATATTCCCTTTTTTGGATATAGTCAAAGTGGATGAAATCCACCCATGGTATTTACTGTGGTATTTTCCCATGGCATTGGCCCAAATTGTTTGCCTTCGTTTTTCGAGGGAAAATAATAAAATATTGTCTCTAGAGAGTCCATCAAGCCTATAAAAGGGGATTGGAGCCTAGCAGTATGAGCATCAAAAGTTATCTATCTATTTTGTATTTGTTAGGAACTTGGTGAGGCCAATTCTAGTTTGATCCTAGGGAAAAAAATCCCGTGGGTGAATTTGTCCCATGGATCAATCTAAGGTCCATGATTGTGCTTCATTTTCTTTTTTCTTATTTTATGAGCAGTTGTGCATGTCATTGCAGGGGTCTGATATTTATGTATGGGCATATACTATTTTCATTCGTTAATAATATGAATAAAAGGGTTACAATTCTAGATCCCGTTTGTGTTCTTGTTTCTTGCTAGAATATTTTTATTTAGAACACTAAAATGTGCTAGATCTGTCAAAATTTTTAAGTTTTGGGATCTTACAGTGGTATCGGGGTTGTGCATCCTTCCAACCTAAGGATTTTTTTTGGATTTTAGACATCTATGGTTTATATCCCTTGAGTTAGTTTCTGGAGAATCCATAGGAATAACCATATTCTGTCAACGTTTCAAATCCCAATAGGGATCCATCATCATGACTATTTCTGAATGCTAATAGTAGAAGAGCTAAATGAGAGGTTTAAATAGTTATGAGGTGATTTGATTTAAGGATGAGATTGTTGGACACCTAATCCTAAAGGGGTTAGTGTGGAAGCTGAATAGACAAAGTAGTCCAAGAAACCTTGGGATTTGAAACCCAATGGTCACAACAATGTACTATAAATGTATATCATTTGTTAATAAAATAGATTCTCATGTTTATCTTTCATATTGTTCTGGCTGCCCATGTGTGTTTAACATGGTAGCAGAGCAGGCGTATTCCTACCCTGCATAATTTCTTTGAACCATTTGTTTTATGGTCTTTATGTGTAGGTCATTTCTGCCATCACTTATGAATATTTCTCAGCTAAGTTCTAGCCACCACCTCTTCCATATACCTGCGCTGCTCCTCCATATTCCTTTATCTGCATTCCGTCTGCCATACCTGTGCTTTCTGTCTATAAGCGTTTCATAAATTCACTGCACATATAATTGTTGGTGTCAGTTGTCTGACCTTTTCTGTCAAGACCATTTGTCAAGCCTGCTACTGCTACATTGCTTACCTTGAATGCTGCTGCCATTCTCCTAAACAAAACCTATCAGACAGCGCGACGAAAACAAAAAAAAAAAGCGCTCTCTGTTTGCCAGAAGGCAACTGTTCATAAACGTTGTTGCCTCTGCTATATTCCGTTTATAAGACCTGTGCCTAGCATTAAACCGTCGCCTGACATTCACCTGACATTCTGCTAAACATTGGTAGCCTGTTGATCTAGATGCATTGAGAGTGCCGTTGCGATTCGAGCTGCAAAAACCGGGTCTCACAGTGTGGTTTGGCAGTCAAGGTCGCTGTCTATTAGGCATCCTCTGCGCCATGGAGTTTGCATTCGGTTGGATCATTGATTATCCTGTGTTGAGGAATATGTTCTGCGTATAGAAGCAACCACATCATTCTAAGGGTGGAGAAAAGGTAACAGTGAAATCTTGTGGATTTAAGCGTGAAGCACCGATCCAACCGTAACAATAAAGATCTAAAAATGGCATGGACAGTCAATAGAATTGTTGAATGTATACATAAGGCCATCGGGGGCATAAAGGAAGGATTCATTTGTCAGCCAGCTGATCTCCATAGAACAGGAATCCTCTCTGGTTGCTCTGCAAGCGACAACAGACTTTCTCAGGGCTCTGTTCACACCATGAACGCCAGTCCTGGAGGATTTGAATAGCCGCTCGCCTAGCTTGTCTTTATCTGGCTCATGCCATTAACGGCTTTATTCTTGTTTCTGTCATTGTTTATTTCAAAGATCTTGAAAAGCTTAGCCTCGGCTGACCTGGATTGCTTGGAGGATTGTTGAGTTGATTCACTATTGTAGCGTGAGGATCCGAGCAAGAAAACAGTGTTTTGGATTGCTTACTTGTGGCCACGCCCTCGATTTGAAAGCCATAGTAATACTCGATGCAATCAAATTGAAAGAAAGGGCCTTCTCCTTTAGAAACAGTGATAGTTATAGAGACGATGTCCTTACCGTTGTCCACCAGCGTAGCTTCAACTGTTATATACTCTGGGTGCCCTTCAGAACAGAAAAAGGAGTTTTGCGTAACTGGGTTTCTCGATTTGATGTGTAGCCTTACTTGGAAATATTTTCAGAGGTAAAAGCTGCTGACTTGTTAAGATTGAAATTGATAATTCTTTTTATATATCTCCATTGTGTGCACACATATCCATTTAGAAATAGTGCAACTCAAGGCAAGAATGCTGTAATGCACATATATTTGTTGGCTTTCTACTCTTAGTCATACACAACTTATTTTGACAGAGATCACAACTGAGGTAGCTTACACTAAGATTTATACTCCTTACCGGATTTGTCCCACCGCATTATAATTGCCTTCTTGCCTTCTATCCTAGAGGGTATATCTTCCTATTATAGTTGCAATAACCTTGTGCATATAGCGTATTAACTACAGATTGATATATACTGTATGACTGCCATTGCTGGGAATTAGATAAGAACTGTGGGTGATGCACGCCGAAAAAAGGATTTTTGTTTCTTGGTTTACAAGATGCAAAGATAGTATCCTCTGAATGCCATTCTGGAGGATCTCTTAGTTAACTCTGTGAACTTCCTAGAGGGATGCCAACTATCTGGTATACTTCTAGAGCATTGATTTGTGGATGAAAGCTGACATTGTGGATTGTGATATTAATCACAGAAATATTGTTTGAAATGAAAGAAACTGCGTCTGTCTCGCTGCTTTGGAGAGTGTAATTGGTTGCTAAAATATCTCTGTTAACCAATACATTGAAAGAAGATTACATAGGTAAAATCCTGCAAAATAGGCAATTACAAGGTAATTTGCCTCCTCGTCATGTTGGAAGTTGTAAGATAAGGTATCTGTTCAGACCAATATCCTTGCTGATTGAAGCACAGAATCAGGAGGGCTCTCTCAAACTCTAGAACTATTTATCTTCACTGGTATATCAAACCCCACAGTGAGATGGCTTGGTGAAAAGTTTCGATCAACATCCCAAATGCGATCATAAGAATCAACAATATCTTGGTAGTGTAGCTATGTAGGCTCTTTATTTATTTGAGCTGTAAGTTAACATTGTCTATTACATTAGTAGGCTGTCTATGGTATGGTATTTTTACTACGCTGTCTCCGTCTCATGAATTGCATCTTCCATATTTCCTCCATCAAGAATCAACCTCTGAACACGCAAAGTGGTTAATGGCGTGTCTTCCGACGACGGTGTATTGGTAAAGTGCTGCACTGATTCGCACTGATTGTAAACACATTTTTGTAGAAAAAAGATTGAGACTTCATGCTATAAAGAATTCTGCTTTTCCTCATTGATGGGGTCTGCCTTGAATACTGCTTGATATCATCTGTTTTGCGAAAAAAAAGACATTTATTGCGAAGAAACACTATGCATTTGGTTTCTTAACACTTTTCCCATTTGTTTGGTCGAATAATGGCGAAAATTCATGGCTTATTAGAGTTACTAAAAACTCTAATCAAGTCCACTGTTGATAACACAGTCAAATTTAAAAAAGCCTCTCTTTCAAACATTCAAACATGTCTACAATATGCACAAGAAAAGATAGAGTTTTTGTAGCTTGAATCACAACTGCAGCAGGAAGAATTATAGTAGTGGAGTCATCATCCTGAACCTGTTTCTGTTCAGAACAATGAAACAGACTCCCATAAACAGCGAGACAATATTGTTGAAGTTCATTCAGATCCAGTGCCCAATAAAGCATCAATTGTACATGTAGATGCAAAAACTCAGTCTGCACTTCCCAAGCCCATCATCAAACCTTGGGAACAACTTGTCCATAACAAGCACATAACTGGTCTTGGATATGACAAGGACTTGTCCTTTCATATTCTAGACTACCCGAAGCCCATTCAGTTTTAGAGTGCTGCATTCATTCATGACAGTTCACCTGCTCCTCATGACAGTTCACCTCCAGCTGTTACAGACTCTGCCTCTCTTTCACAGCAACAACAACAACAACAACAACAACAGATTGTAAAATGCCAACGCTATGACCGAGTTGGCCATCTGAAAGATCACTGTTTTGATCTTCATCCATGTAAGCACTGTCATAAAACTAGCCATTCTTCACACAGATGCTTCAGAAACAAATGTCCTGCAAGAACAAAGATTCATCTTGGATGGATCGCTTCTTGGCAATGGGCATCAACAGGCAAGAAGATATTCCAAACACATGTCAGAACTTGTTCCAGAGTATTGAACAGTCCTGCAGTTGAGTTTTCTCCATTTTCTCACCTTGTATCTGACAGGGGGGGAAATGATGGTCATCTACAAGCTTCAAAGCCACATCAAGTGAGCCTGAGCCACAACCTGCCACACCAGTTTCAGAGTAGTAGCCAGAAACAAATATGCCCTTGAGCATGCCTTCAATTGGTAATTTGGGACAGTTCCTCTAGCAGAAGACTTCAACTTCTTGCCAGTTTCGGAAGAATTCCAGGAACAAAATTGAGAACACTTCCTTTAGCAGAAGACTTTAGCTTCTTGTCAGTTTTGGAAGAGTTCTAGGAATTGCATTAAGCATTCCAGAGTTGTTGGTCATCCTTAAACCATCACAGGTTGAGACTTCCCTTTTCAGGTTGAAGTTCTCCCTTTTATGCAGGGTGAGACCTCCCTTTCATGGTTGAAGGTTTCCCTCTTCAAAACAATAGGAGCACTTCCTCTAGCAGAAGACTTCAGCTTCTTGCCAGTTTTGGAAGAGTTCCGGGAACTGTACTAAGCATTCCAATGTTGGTGGTCATCCTTAAACCACTGCCCTTTATACCAACATTTCAGAGAGCACATTCAGCCTAGTGCTGCCACACATTTTTTGCACATTTTGTATTACAACTCTCTTCTCGGACTCATACATAACCCTTCAGATTAAGGGGGGGAATGTTGGACACCTAATCCTAAATGGGTTAGTGTGGAAGCTGAATAGACAAAGTAGTCCAAGAGACCTTGGGATGTGAAACCCAATGGTCACAACAATGTACTATAAGTGTATATCAGTTGTTAATAAAATAGATTCTCATGTTTATCTTTCATATTGTTCTGGCTGCCCATGTGTGTTTAACTTAGATAAAGGTTGTTTGTTTAACAATAATTATTATTATCCACATTTTAATGTTTTTGTTATATACCTAGGGGGTAATATGGGGTACCGAGGGAGGTACCCAAGGTAATAATGTAATAATGGGATGGGCCATAGTAATAAATAAGGTCGTTAACCAATGTCATGTAAGGGACCACAAGTAGTTAATAATAATGTAAGGGGCCCATGGTATTAGTTGATGGTATGAGGAACCATGGTAATGATGCATGGTATTGTATGTATGAGGCCTATATAGAGGCTAGAGACTCCACATGGAGAGATATGAAGAGAAGTATTCTTGTATGAACAAGCATATGGCTTGTGGAGTATTCTCCTTCCTTAAGGAGTGAATGTATGGTGTTGCCCTACCTTAAGGGTTTTGATAATAAAGAAGCATTTCATTCTATTTTTATCTTGTTATTCTTGAGTTATTTCTATTATCATAATATTTCTGGTTTAGATGTACAACAATTGGTATCAGAGCACTTTCTTGGGCACAAAAGTGGAGAATTGTTTTTACTTTTGCAGGATTTCGGGGCCGTCGAGTTTGCAGATCAGATCTGTACATTTTGGTTCAAGATCTGTAAAATCTGATTGCAGATCTGTATTCTTTGGGAAAAAATACCCGATTTAAAAAAAAAAAATCGGTCAAATCGGAGTCCGAATGAAGCAGATATCGCTGATTTAAAAATCAGTGGAGTTGCAGATAATTTTTCAGGGTAGCGAGTTTGCGGCGCAGATCTGGACGTCCTGGTGCAAGATCTGCAAAATCTAATTGTAGATCTGGATTCTTTGTGGAAAAATACCCAAATTCAAAAAAAAAAATCAGTTGAATCGGAGTCCGGATGAGGGAGATATCACTGATTTAAAATCAGCTCTTTTTTGCAGAAATTTTGGGTGACGGCGGGAAAGTAGCAGCGCAAATCTGAAATTCCAGTGCCTGGATCAGGATTTCTATCACATGGGTAGATGCAGAATGATTGTTCTATTTCTAAAAACAGGTCATAATAGGGATTCTGAGCAATATTGACTAAACTGTGACAATTTCAAATTTTAGCCAAGTAAGTGAATTTTTTCAAACCTTCATGGCTTCTAGCAAGGAATTTTTTACAGGGAATGATAGTGGTATGACTATTGAAGAACTCATAAAGGGAAAAAGCGTATATATGGGACACTTTGGAGGGATTCAGTGTGGTTTAGTCTTCAAGATGAGGCTGCCAAATGGTGGTACTCACTTGACAAGAAGCAGTTGACCAAACTTTCAGATGTAGAATTTGAACGAGTCTGTTTAGACAAATGGTCTTGGGCTAGGAAAAAGGAGGAGACACATAAGGGGTTAATTCCTACTGGTATGTCCTTATTACAGATTCATGGATTGCTTCAGAAAGAGAAGATCATTGTTTCTATCAATCCTAATTGTAAACATAATTTTATCAGTGTTAATTTGGCAAAAAAATTGCAAGTCTCAGCAAAACAAATTGAACATACACAGATTGATAATGAGGATGTTCAAGTGTACAAGGATTTGAAGATTTCTATGGATAAATATGTGTTACATGGTGATTTTTATGCTTCAGAGATGGATACTATGGATGTTGTTTTGGGATATCCTTGGATGGAATACATGGGTACTATCAATATTAATGTACAGAAGAAATTCCTGAAGCTATGGTATAAAAAGAAGAAAATTACATTAAAGGATATTTCCATCCATAAACAGGTAGAGCACATGGAGGCTGAAGCAGAAGATGTTCAAGGGACTGACATATCAGATGATGAGCCTTTGATGATCGACAATCAAACACAAACAGAGGCTGCGGAAAGAAAGGTTACAGGTGATGATACATCAGAGGAGGGCTCAGTGGTTGAAGTCATATTGAAAAAGAAGACACCACAACAGGGACCACAACAGGGTGAAGTAAAGCAAAAGCCATCGTGAGTTAAAACTTCAACATATCATCACCCACATCACCCCGCAAGACAACCATCAAGATGGAAACCAAGTAGTCACATGACATATACAAAGGAGAGATGATCCACATACTACACAGCAAAACAGAAGAGCGGCCACGGTCAACTTCCATCTCAAACGAGCGAGGCACCAGCGAGATCGAGGGTTCACCTTTCTCTTGGATGGCTAGATGCACATGCATGGTACCAGTGGACTACTCTTTTGCGTAGATCTTATTATTTGTGTTCTTCCCATGTTTCGGGAATGAAACATGCTTAGGGGGGTGGAATGTTATATACCTAGGAGGGTAATATGGGGTACCGAGGGAGGTACCCAAGGTAATAATGTAATAATGGGATGGGCCATAGTAATAAATAAGGTGGTTAACCCATGTCATGTAAGGGACCACAAGTAGTTAATAATAATGTAAGGGGCCCATGGTATTAGTTGATGGAATGAGGAAACCATGGTAATGATGCATGGTATTGTATGTATGAGGCCTATATAGAGTCTAGAGACTCCACATGGAGGGATATGAAGAGAAGTATTCTTGTATGAACAAGCATATGGCTTGTGGAGTGTTCTCCTTCCTT